>AWWV01011659.1:0-22709 GCA_001974805.1 Corchorus capsularis
AGAGAGAGAGAGTAAAAAAAATGACAATTAACTCCAATATAGTCGTTCTTTCAGCGTTTGATATACTTTAATAGGAACGATATAGGGTTACTTTTTTTTTTTGAGCAATTAAATTTTAACTAATCTATGTGCCAAAACATTCACCTCATGTGTCATGTATGAACAAACGAACAATGAGGCAATTGTGAAGCTACTACCGCCCCTCCCTCATCACTTGTTCCTTGCTGTTTAGATTAGAAGCATGATCCCATGAGGGAATCACTCTCAATAATACAAGAGCTAATACCCCGATCCAGCACCAATTGAAGCCCGAATTTGATCGCATGCTCCTCGGCCAGCAGAGCATGATCCAGCACAAATTTCCTTCTCGTGACACCATGCAAATCGCACATGCCCCCTATGATCCCTCTATACACAACACCCAAGGCCAGCCGTGTGGTTGTGACAATCAAACGAAACATCTGCATTAAGCTTAAAGACCCCCAGACTCGGAGCCAATTAAGTGATAGGTTGTGGTGTTGCATGCAGGTACCTATCTATCGGCATGGGAGTTGGCCTCGTGGAACGATAGGGGTTCACCTATGCGTTACAACAAGTACAATATCATTTTTATGGACGTTGGAGCATAAACTTTTTATGTGTAATTGTGAATCTAAATAATATTTATTGGCAATTAAAAAAAATAGTACAAGCAAGTTTTTAGCTATAGGCAGATTGCTTCATATATAAATATATTCTTCTATTTCTTTTTCTTTTGGGCAATTAATTAGATTTTGTTTATACCTCAATTTACAATTGAGGGTAAATTGGTCTTCACATAAAATAAATTAAGATGTGTGGTCAAGATTTAATCAGAAATCTTGAAGAGATTTAGTTTCTGCACAACCCAGGAAAATCTTGTAATTAATGAATAAGGGCCAAAATTAATTATTAAATTAATTAATAATAATTATTTTTGGAATAATTATTATTAAATTCTCCTAGTATGCCGCCCCTGTCTATGGGATGTGGTGTAACAGGCCTCAAGGGTGCAGCTTCCTTAGATACAGCAGCTTGATACCTCAGGCAGAGAGTAAGGAAGGGAGTTGTATGCTACCTGACCATACAGGTGAGAGAAATATCATGGAATAAAATAATCTAAGTCTTTCCCACACCCAGGGAAGATCGCCCTAGTCATAGGATGCAGTCTCCTCATCCCTTGCACTGAGGAGGCAGGGAGCAAGAGTTTGTCAGCAAGTGAAACACTCACCTAAGTAAGGGAGGCACGAAATTTTACACCTCACACCCCTCACATATGGTTACCCTAACATAGTGATCAGGCCGCCCAGCTAGCTGCACTCCCCCGGGAGGCAAATTTGCATTTTGTTCATTTAAGGACAAAAAGGCGAGATCAAGGAAATTGACCTAGCTAGGGGTGCGGCTCCAATAGGGGGTTTTACCATGATGATCATTTCATGTAGACCATTTTGGCTAAGTTTCATCTCAAACGGACTTAAGATGAAAAACTTATGCAAGTTTTTCAGTTAAGGACAATTTGGGGTGAGAAACCACTTCATCATGATAGGGAGTTCGGTTTTACTTAGAATTTTTTCCATAGTCATACGGAGATAATCTAAGCCTACTGGTGGAAAATTAACCTTTTTGGACTTAGAATGAGAAACTTATGCTAGTTTTTCATTTAACGACAATTCAGGGAGAGAAACCTAGTTCACCATCAAGGGGAGCTCGGTTTTACTTGAAATTTTTCCCATAGTCTCATGGGGAGAGCCTAAGTCCCTTGGCAAAGTTTCAGCTCAATTGGACTTAAGGTGAAAAACTTATGCTAGTTTTTCAGTTAATGACAGTTTGAGGTGAGAAGCTCGGTTTACTATGAAGGAAGGCTCGGATCAAGCCAATATTTTTACCATGGTCTATGGCTGATGCACGAACCCTACGGGTGAATTTTGAGCTCAATCCAAGCTCGTTTGCAACTTTTACATCTTCTTCAGTTAAGGACAAAGTGGCTTTATCACCCCGGTTTAGCCATGGTTCTTAATTAAAGGATATTTTCGTGATTTGAAGAGCTAAATATGGCTAAGTATGAGTGATTTCGTGGCTAGGGTATCAAGCTCTAAAACCCAGGGTCACCTCTCAGCCAATTAAGTGATTTCAGCTCATAGGAGGCAACAGAGACTACACATGATACAACAGTTGCACCTGATACATTAGATGGGTGATACGTGATACCCCAGAGGGAAGAGTTTGCCTGGTATGCTATAGGGTGACGCCTCACACTCCTCTCCTCACCCTCCTATCACCTGCTGCAGCAACCAGAAGGAGAAGGAAGCTTCACTGCAACTTCCTGGAAGTTTCCTCCGACCAATCAGAAGAGTTCGACTTCCTCAGCAAGTAAAGCCCACCAGATTTGAAGCCCATGCCGCCCCCTATATAAAGGAATCAACTCCAGAGCTTCAACAAACAATTCTCAGACAACTCAGACACAACACACATCTCTCAAACTTGCTCTGCGCAAAAAACCAAGCTCCGTGCTTATTTTCTCTCAGGCTCCGCGCCTTTTTCTCTTGTTCTTCACGAGTTCTTACTCGGTCTTCATATTTGTAGACACCCTTTTTTTTGGCTCATATCCTTTAAACGTTTCTTAATCAACATTAGGGGGCGTTTTTGTCATTTGCAAGTTCATTTTAGTATTTTAATTAGTAAAGTAGTTCATTTAGTAAGCATTTTTCTAATTAGTATCTAGTTAACATTTTCATTAGATTAAAAAATAATAATAACAAAAAATAACCAAAAAAGGAAAAAGAAAAAAGGGTTTGTGCATGTAATTTGCCCATTTCCTCCTTTGGGATTTGTTTAAACATTTAGGTCATTTCTGAGTTTGGGATTTCATTGGGCCTATAGTTGTTGGGCTTTGGTCTTTCAACCATTGGGATATCAATCCACTCATTACATTGTTTGAACCCATTTTCTTTAGAACTCCATTGCAAAATTAAAAGCATGAAAAGCTACAAAGATTGACATGCAAGCCGTTTTAAATTAAATTGCAAAATGAAGTTGGAATATAATTTACAACGGGTTATATGTCAAAATTCAAATAGTTTACAAGGAATTGAGATTGAAAAGGGGTTGGATCCAATGATTGATGACTCGTTGCTTAGCAAAAGAGATGGGGGCTACTGGAACTTGTTGAATCGTTAAGCAATGACAAGGTTCAATTTGGGGATTGATCTGCGAAGCAAAAGTTGAGGGGCAGTTAGCAAAGGCATGCAAGCGTTGCTCATTCATCATATTCAAGCTCAATTTTTGCAGTCAATACAGATTGGAAGATCACAAATACACACACGAGCAGTGAAGTATTTAATGCAAATGAAAGTTAGAGGTGAGTAATCAAACGTAACAGTTTGCAACCAAGGGTGCAACATATTTGACAAGAGAGTGATTCTAAGCAATATGTCAAACAAGGGAAGCATATCAAAGGCTCAAACATAGCAAAGAAAGCAGCAGCATACATCGGTCAGTTCAGAACAAGCACAACATCATTTGCCAGAATCATAAACGAGGCAAACCGAGACAGTTGCATTTCAATACAGCAAGGAATTCATCTCATTCAGCGACATGGTCAATATCAATTGCTAAACAACAAAGCAAGCAGAATCACAATGCAACATCCATTGAGCATATTTATTGCATTCATCAATTTGACAGAACAGTTTCAGCAGGCCAAATTCCCACAAAGCAAAGGCCAAAACGAACAAAAGAGACTTACCTGGTCTTATAAGCTTTTGATTGGCCCTCCAAGGATGAGGTGGCACTTTTCTTTGCCTAGCTCAGCAAGGGTTACCTGCGGGAAAGAGAACCAACACGTGAGAGAGGCAACATAATAGTCTCCAATTGCCACCTCAGCTTTGATAAAAAAGGACAAAACAAAGGAAAGAGAGAAGAAACTTCACTGTCAGCACACACATGATTCATAAGCAGACAAAAACAGAGAATTTCACTCACACTCACACCCTGGGTACAACATTTTCTACCTGCAGAGAAGACAAAAAGGGAAAATTAGCATTAAAACAGAAAATGAAAAAACCAAAGCCCTTAGATTGAAAAGAAACCCACGGTTGGGATCAAGCATCAAAGGCATATAAGTATCACATTTTCACCAAGGGGGGGGGGGGGAGGATTCCCAAAGAAAAACCCTAACAGACAGTGTCCAAGTTTCCAAGAACTAAAAAAACCCTAGACAGAGGGGGATCATCTTTTTTCTTTAACAGCAAAGTTCCTTTTTTTCTCGACAGCAAAGTTCATCTTCTTCCTTTCGTCATTCTTAGCAACCACAATAACTCAGAAAACCAAAAAAGATCAAGCTTTAATCTCTTCCTTTCCTAGTTCATAGTAAAATAAAAAGAAAAAAAGAAAAAAAGAAAAACAAAGAAGGCTTTTATCTTAGTAGTTATCCATCCCTCTTAGGCAGTTCATCGAAGTCAAGAATCCTACAGTTTCCTTTAGTTTAATCGAAAGAAACATAACAACAAATTAAAGGGATTTTCCCGGCGGCGTAAGCCAAGAGTTTCGGGTATAAGTTTCTAGGGTTCAAAAAATTCACATTTTAGGATTTCTAGTTACAAATTTTGGATACAAAAAAAACTGAAACATTGAAAATGAAGAGAATGAAGTGAGAAGCGCATCAGAGAGTTGAAGAAGAAGGGCTTACCCAAATAGGCCTCGGAACTCTAGTTTTCGGGTTAAGGGCTCAGAGCTTTCGGGTATGAGGGGTTAGGGAGCTTGGATTGACATTTGGTTCGGTGGGTTCGCTGAGAACACCAAGGGGAACAACATATTTGAATCTGAGGGGCATCCGACGGTTAGATTCGCCGGATCGGAAATGGGATTTTGATTCGGGGTAGGATAGATTCGTAAGGTTAGAAGTGTTTTTAGCTGAAAGCAAGCCCGGATTTGGAGAGGAGAGGTCGAGAGGAGCGGATCTGCAACTTTTTGTCCCGAACGGAGTTCCGATGGAGCTCCGGCGCGGCAGTCCGTGGCGGTCTTCAGGGTGGCGGCGATTTCAGGCAACAACATTAGAGGCGGCTAGGGTTTTCAGGTTTGAAGGAAGAAGACAAAAAGGAGATATTTATACTGACCCAAATGAGGACCACCACTTGACCCGACCCGGATTTCAACCCACTAGTCCAACCCGCCAGGCCCAATTTCAGTTGGGTATCAATTCTGATATCTTTTGGGCCTTTCTCAATTTATCACATTTGGGCTTACATGTTTGTTAGTTGGGTCAGATTTAATTTTTACTATTTGGGTCCTTATTTATTATTTGGGTTTTATCCATGCATTTGGACTTATGTTTGGGTAGTTTAGTTACACTTTGGATTTAGTTTCTAATTTAAGGTTTAACTTTAATTAATTTAATAATAATTTAGTTTAATAATTAGGAAGATTTAATTTAAAGTAGTAAATTAATTTCAATAATCTAGTAAAATTGAAAATGAAAAAAAATCAAAAAATGAAAGTGAAAAGTATTAGTTAAGCATTTGCATTAATGTTTACTTTTAAATAGATTGTTGCAAAATATTATATGCCATGCTCATTTGAGAAAAGTAAATGGATTCCGATGATGGAATAATAGGTTGAAATGTCGACAGAGTTGTCCATTTTAATCCGAATTTCCTAGGCTTGAGGTATTCATTTGGGGGTCTTACCAATCAAGTGGAAGGTGTCCAAATGATATTTCTCGTATAACCACTTGGTAAATCATTTGTTTAACCGGAAATCATGCATCACGTGCATTCATGCATCTAGGGTTAGACTTAGTAATTTTCAATTAATCGATAAGAAAAATCAAAAAAGAAAAATTGAAATTGAAAAAGAATAAAGTCATTTTCCTCGAAATTAAAAAGAGTTTGTGCTTGAGAATTGTTATCATTTAGTTTTCTAAGATAAAAAATCAAAAAAGAAAAGAATTGAGTCTTTCACAATTAAATAAAAAAGGTTTTCAAAAATCCAAAAAAAAATCAAAATTCAAAATTCAAAACAAAATTTCATTCCAAGATTTCAAAATATTCAATTTAGGTCTTTTCAAATTGGGAAAGTTCCCATCAAGTTTTCAAAGTGTTCAATTTAAGTCTTTTCAAAACATTCAAACATCATTTTCCAAATAGAGTCGTTCAACGGTAGGGTTCGGACCCCCCGGAGCCGGACGTTGCGACAATATTTTCCTTGTTTCAATCTTGTCTACGGACGTAAAAACATTGTACTCTTGTTTCTCTCTCAGCAATAAAAATCAAATTGCTATTTTCTTTCAAATCTCAATCACAGCTCTTGAAGCACTCTTATTTAGGAAGTCTTGTTCTTGTGGATCAATGATTTAAATGCTTTAGTGTGACTTTGATCTAGTCCCCACAAATCACTTTGATCTTTTAATCTGCTGCGTTTCGCACCAGATCTTGTTGTTTTCTCTCTTTTTATCAATTTCAACAAATTGACTGGCACGCCCCCATGCTGTCATTAAGTAGTTTTCGCAGAAACTCTATCAAGAGATTTTTGGCGCAACATATCTTTTTGGCACGCTCGGTGGGACTCAACAAGATTTGACTTCCCTCTTAAGGCCTCCAAGAAGCTTTTTTGCCCATCTCTTTGAAGTTTACTTTTTTTACTTAACTTTTTTTTCTTTTCCTTAGTTCTCTGTGGCAAACATGCTGCCAAAAGGCGATGAAGGAAAGTCAAGTCATGGCATGCAAACCAGAAGCAAAGCCATAGTTGACCTTCACTACCTTTAGATCCTAATTCGAAGATCCTGCTGCAATTCCTCACCGACGCCATGAATGAAATTTCCTTGGCGCATGAGCTGAAGATGCAACAACTCATAGGATCTATAGATCGAATGAACGAGTCACATGACCAACTTAAGGAAACCAATGATTCTCTCAAGGAGCAAATGATCCAAAATAGAGAAAACATCATGGCTAAGATTGGTCTGATCGAAGAAAGACTTGGAGGGGAAAACCAACAACTGCTTGGTGCCCAGCCCGGTGCTCTGCCTTTTCAACAAGTCAACCATCAGGTGAATAACCCACAAGTCATGGCTCAGATTGGTCTCATCGATGAAAGACTTGGGGGGCAAGGACTCGGGGGGCAAAACCAACAACTGCTTGGTGCCTAGCCCGGTCCTCTTCCCCTTTAACAAGTCAACCATCAGGTGAACAATCAACATGTCATGGCTCAGGTTGGTCTGATCGATGAAAGATTTGGGGGGCAAGGACTCGGGGGGCAAAACCAACAACCACTTAGTGCTCTGCCTTTGCAACAAGTCAATAATGAGGTGAACAACCAACAAGTTCCACCTCCACCTCCTCTCCCTGAAGGAGCCGTCCAACCTGGACTTGGAGGTGATAACAATCTTGTGAACCAACAAGAAGCTGCTGCTCATAACATTAATGAAGAGGTCAACAATGTTGAACCTCGAGTGGCAGCCTATATACCACCTCATGTAAGGAACGACAATGGTCATGGTCATGGTGGAAGGAATGGCAATCAATGTCATCCTGCTCCACGTCCTCCACGCCAAGCTGTTGTTCCTCAAGGTCCAGTAAATCAAAATCACATCAGGGAGATGATTGAGGACATGGTCGGCCTAGCCTTCAGAAGTGTTGGCCGACCATCTTTCCACAAGCCATACCCTGAGGATTATGGTAGGCTTCATCCACTTCCAAGAAAGTACAAAGTCCCTGACTTCACTTGTTTCTGCGGAACTTCAAGTGAACAGACGACTTTGGAACACATTGCTCGTTTCACACTGCAATGTGGAGAAGCCAAATCAGGATATCACAAACTCCGTTTGTTCCCTAACTCCCTTACTGGAGCGGCATTCACATGGTACATTAACCTACCGCCTAACTCTGTGAGGACATAGGAAGATATGGAGAGGATGTTCCACACTCAGTTCTATCGAACTGAACCAGAAGTCTCCATGGCTGACATGTCACGCCTCCATCAGAGGAAAGGAGAGTTGGCTGAAGATTACTTAGCTCGCTTAAAGAAACTAAGGAACAAATGCCGCACTCCACTCCCTGAGGAAGAATTTGTGCGCCTAGCACAAAATAGACTTGACATGGAACTTCGAAAGAAATTCAAAGGGGTTGACTTCAGAGATTTCTTTGAAATGTCAACTAAAGTGGCAAGATATGAGACCCTCCTACAAGAGGAGAACGATCGAAGAAGTTCATCTTATGGCACTTACTATCAAGAGCCAAATTTTGAACTCGGAGTTGTTGAGGTCAAGGCCGATTGGCCTATGGAATGTCCATGCCTAGTAAAGGTAGGAGTTGGACGGACACCCTCAAACTCAGGAAAGATTTGCAGCTATGTATCAATGCCAGGCTGAAAAGAAACCTTTTGATGGAAGCAAGACTTATTCATTTGACACTTCAAAAATGAATGGGATCTTTAACTTCCTACATAAGTCTGGCATGATCAAGCTCCCTCCTGGACATGTACTTCCTTCACTTGAGGACATCAAAGGAAGAGAGTACTGCAAGTACCACGACTCCTGGAGGCATTCAACCAACAACTGTACTATATTCAAAGATATGGTACATGAGAAGATAGAAAAGGGAATACTAAAGGTGCCTGAGCCTCCCAAGAAAGATATGGGAGTCAACAAGGATCCTTTACTAGCTCCTATACACATGGTTGCGTTTAATCTTCCAGAAGATAAACAGCTAACCTGTGAGGATGGAGGGGAAAAACAGGATTCTCTACACCACATGTCTTTATATGAACATGTGAGTGGTGCAGAAAACAAAAAAGGAGACTCCTCTTACAAAGAGGAAGACGCCTCCTACATCCCAAGGGATGTTACCTGCACCATAACTCCTAGTGATCTTGCTAGCGCCTTGGAAGAGGATGGGTAAGATGGAAGTTAGGATCTAAGAGATGATCCAAGATTAGATAACCAAGAATGAGAATGGCTTCAAACAAGTACAAGAAGCCATCTCTAAGATAGTAACAGCACTCGGGGGGCAAGTGGAGCAGCAGGTGACACCATCCTTGGCCACACTGCCTCAGTTGTACCCACATCAAGTGGTTGTACTCCATCCACACCAAGTTGCCACCCAAGTCTCACCTATTGTAGAAAAAGTTGTTGACAAGGTGATGGCTAACTTCCGAAGGAGTGGTCACTTGTTTAAAGAAGAGAATGTTGCTCAGCCATTGACTCCAAGGTCAGTGGCATTGAAGCACAAGGCTCCTAGAAGAAATTTGGAGTTTTCTCCACCTAGGACAAAGCAGCAGGTGGCTCCATCCACTCTAAAAGTGACGCCACCCACTTATTCATCTGTTCCATCTTCATCTAGAAGGGTGCAATAAAAACAAACTCCAACTTCTCAGGCTCAAAGTGGTGTTTGGCGAAGGGTTGAACATCCAAAAATCCCTAACCAACCTACTAAGCCAAATAAGAGGACTTGGAGAAGGCGTGAACTTCGTAAAAGAGTCAAAGCAAGAAAAGAAATGAAGATGGACATGAACTCCTTACTTTAGGAATCTACTGTTGGCTCCACCACTTCCAATATGGTTGATGGTGATGATGAGTGTACTCCAATCAAAGAAGATGTTGGTGTCACTACTTCATCTAGTGATGATACCACTTCTACAAGTAACACCACCCGTATTACTGAAGTTATTAATAACAACATGAGTATGGGAAGTGGTGAAGAAGATAACACAAGTCTATTGCCTCATGAAGATGGTGAACACTCGGGGGGCAATGAAGATGGCGCTGGTAGTGAAGATGACTGCAGTAAACATGATGATGATCAACTTAACAAAGACGAAGTGGTAAATGAGGAAGTTACGCTCACGGGGCAACTTTCCAACCACTCTGACTTTGAGGAAGTTGACAGCACCATGGAAGTCACCAACTCCAAGAAAATTGAAGACTTTCATGAAATCAAAGAACATACAGACGACTTGGAGTTTGATAACTCTTCAAAGTCTGATGCTCAAAAGGATGAAAGTCTTCTTGATGAAGATGAAACTCATCAGGCACACGCCAACCCATCACTGGGGCAGATGAATCCAAGTTCAATGGCCTTGGTACAGTTCTTTACAGAGGCCATGAATAAAATGTCTTTGGTGCAAGACCAAAAGCTACAACAGCTCATGGAGTCGACTGCTCGAATAATGGAGTCAAATGCTCAACTTAAGGAGTCAAACGACTTACTTAAAGAGCAAATTACTCGAGACCAAGAAAACATCCTAGCCAGGATTGTGAGGATGGAAGCAGTGCCCGGGGGGCAAGAAAGATGGTGCTAAGGACTTTGTCCTCACCAAGGTCATATAAAGCTCAGTGGACAAAGCCGCCCCAACAGCAAATGCGGCCTAAGAAGAAAATTCCATCACTTAAATTATACAAGTGTTGTGGAGTTTAACTTTTTCAAAATTTGGCCCCAGTCATAACAGGGATGTCGAAGTTCCCTAAGTATTTTTGAATCTTATTGGTTTTATCATGAGACCATGAGATTAAAATTAACAAAGAGTTCGTTTAAATTAGATGGCTAAAATAAAAAAAGGCCACTAATATTAAAGTTGGCTGAGATCCATTCCCCATCTACAGGGAGATCTATTATAGCTACCATGTCAAGGAGGGTTATTGACATTGGTCCACATGGGAGGTGAAAATAATTCCAACATCTATTCCAGAATGAGCTAAGGGAGGCAAGCAAGGCACCATCGTAAGAAAACTCCTGCTTTGACAATAAGACAAACGAATAAGTCTTGTTCTCGCAGCTTTTCTTCACAATGTGTGACTATGCGGTCTACCCAAGCACACCATTCGGTTGGACAATAGATGGAGATTTATTCACCCACTTGCGGAAGTCAAACCATCACCTTGAGGAGGAAGCATAGCACTCCGATGTAGAAGGAAATAAACATTCATCTCAAGATTTGTTAGCCAACAATTTTTGTAATTTTAAACAAGTTGGTGAAAATTAAATTTTTACCACCTTAAAATTATTTCATAATTTTTATTTTTGGCAAAAATACTAATTATGATTGCCAAATATTAATTATGTTAATAATTTTAAGAAATTAAAATTAATTTTTGGCCATAAGGCCGAAAACCCTAGGTGCATACCGACCAAATTGCAAATTTTGCAATTAAGGATATGGCATGCTAAGGTTTAGGCTTACAAGCAAAATTAAGTTTCATACTTATGAAATTTAGTTCGATTAAGCGTAAACCTAATGTTTATTTTTGGCTAAGTTCAATAAGATAAAAATAACAAAATTAGGAAAATTCCAACCCTAGGGATACAATTGCAAGCCGCATAAATTGCAATTTTTGCAATTTAGGGCCGCGGTGTGCTAGGGTTTTGGAATCATCAAAATTAGGTTATTTTCATGACCTAATCAACTCACTAAACCCCCTGATTTTTGGCTTAGTTAATCAATTTTGCCTAAATCACAAAAACCCTAATTCACCAAGCTAGCTAATTTGCCGCCAGCTTGCAATTTTTGCAAAATGGGTCACGGCATATTAGGGATTGCTTGATTCATCAAAATTAGGTTTATGTTCATGTGATATGACCTAATTTTATGACTTATACCCCCTGAATTTTTGGCCAATTTTATCAAATAGGCCGAAAATTACAAAAATTACTAAAACCCTAGGGACTAAAATGCATGCCGCCAAAAATTATTCTAATTTTTGAAATTAGGGTTTGCGGCATGCTAGGGTTTTGTTCCTTGTCCAATTAGGTTTGTATTCATCTAATTACAACCTGGTTCCATGAGGAAAACAATTTATCATAGTCAATTTTGGCTTAATCAAAGTCATAGGCCAAATTGGATTTGGAATTCTAGCCAATTAAGGCCGAAAATTCCAATTAGGGTTTGGAAACCCTAAGTCGACTATACCAGCCCCTATGTCGACATAATTAGCATGTTTCATGCTTTATTCTTCATGAATTTATGCAGCAACATGTTGATGAAAAGATCTATGGCAAAAATTAACTACTAGTCCGAATTCTACATGGATTTAACTAGGGTTTTTGCCAATTTCTTCACTTAATTAATTTGATTTCTAAATCAAGTTAATTACTTATTTTCCAGCAGCTATATCACCCAAAATTCATCACCAAAGTCGACTCAAACATGCATCCTAACCTAGGGTTTGCAACATGGAAGGAAAATTGATGAATTTAAATTCAAAATTTGAAATTTCATGAAGTAAATACCTTAGTTTTGTGCCGACTTGGGATCAATCACCATGAACTTGATCTTTGGCTTTGCTTGTGCCGAAATTGAGTTGCCATCATGGGAGTTTGATCCAAATTGTTTAATCCTTGCTAGTAATTGAGAAGCCTCCATGAACAAGAAGTTGTGGCTTGAATTGCTTGGCACAGAGGAGGGTTTTGGTTGATGATTTTTGTTGTTGTCGACTTGATCCTTGGAATCCATTAAAAAGAGGCTGAAATTTTCAGCTGAGTATGGTACCAAGGAGGGGTTGACGGTTGGCTAGGGAAATAAGAGAAGATTTTGGCCCAAGACCAATTTCCTTATATACAAGCTCAAATCCTTTTAATTCAAGGACTTAAGCTTGGGGGGAGATTGTTTATACCTCAATTTACAATTGAGGGTAAATTGGTCTTCACATAAAATAAATTAAGATGTGTGATCAAGATTTAATCAGAAATCTTGAAGAGACTTAGTTTCTGCACCACCCTAGTTCTAACAGAATTACGAAAATCTTGTAATTAATGAATAAGGGCCAAAATTAATAATTAAATTAATTAATAATAATTAATTTTGAAATAATTATTATTAAATTCTCCTAGTACGCCGCCCATGTCTATGGGATGTGGTGTAACAGGCATCAAGGGTGCAGCTTCCTTAGATACAGCAGCCTGATACCTCAGGCAGAGAGTAAGGAAGGGAGTTGTATGCTACCTGACCATGCAGGTGGGAGAAATATCATGGAATAAAATAATCTAAATCTTTCCCACATCCAGGGAAGGTCGCCCTAGTCATAGGATGCAGTCTCCTCATCCCTTGCACTGAGGAGGTAGAGAGCAAGAGTTTGTCAGCAAGTGAAACACTCACCTAAGTAAGGGAGGCACGAAATTTTACACCTCACACCCCTCACATATGGTTACCCTAACATAGTGATCAGGCCGCCCAGCTAGCTACACTACCTCGGGAGGCAAATTTGCATTTTGTTCATTTAAGGACAAAAAGGCGAGATCAAGGAAATTGACCTAGCTAGGGGGTGCGGCTCCAACAGGGGGTTTTATCATGATGATCCTTGGTTCCTGTAGACCATTTTGGCTAAGTTTCATCTCAAACGGACTTAAGATGAAAAACTTACATAAGTTTTTCAGTTAAGGACCGTTTGGGGTGAGAAACCACTTGATCATGATAGGGAGTTCGGTTTTACTTAGAATTTTTTCCATAGTCTTATGGAGATAATCTAAGCCTACTGGTGGAAAATTAACCTTTTTGGACTTAGAATGAGAAACTTATGCTAGTTTTTCATTTAAGGACAATTCAGGGAGAGAAACCTAGTTCACCATCAAGGGGAGCTCTGTTTTACTTGAAATTTTTCCCATAGTCTCATGGGGAGAGTCTAAGTCCCTTGGAAAAGTTTCAGCTCAATTGGACTTAAGGTGAAAAACTTATGCTAGTTTTTCAGTTAAGGACAATTTGAGGTGAGAAGCCCGGTTTACTATGAAAGAAGGCTCAGATCAAGCCAATATTTTTACCATGGTCTATGGCTGATGCACGAACGCTACGGGTGAATTTTGAGCTCAATCCAAGCTCGTTTGCAACTTTTACATCTTCTTCAGTTAAGGACAAAGTGGCTTTATCACCCCGGTTTAGCCATGGTTCTTAATTAAAGGATATTTTCGTGATTTGAAGAGCTAAATATGGCTAAGTATGAGTGATTTTGTGGCTAGGGTATCAACCTCTAACACCCAGGGTCACCTCTCAGCCAATTAAGTGATTTCAGCTCATAGGAGGCAACAGAGACTACACATGATACAGCAGTTGCACTTGATACATTAGAGGGGTGATACTTGATACCCCAGAGGGAAGAGTTCGCCTGGTATGCTATAGGGTGACGCCTCACTCTCCTCTCCTCACCCTCCTATCACCTGCTGCAGCAACTAGAAGGAGAAGGAAGCTTCACTGCAACTTCTTAGAAGTTTCCTCCGACCAATCAGAAGAGTTCGACTTCCTCAGCAAGTAAAGCCCACCAGATTTGAAGCCCATGCCGCCCCCTATATAAAGGAATCAATTCCAGAGCTTCAACACACAATTCTCAGACAACTCAGACACAACATACATCTCTCAAACTTGCTCTGCGCAAAAAACCAAGCTCCGTGCTTATTTTCTCTCAGGCTCCACGCCTTTTTCTCTTGTTCTTCACGAGTTCTTACTCGTTCTTCATATTTTCCTTGTTTCAATCCTGTCTACGGACGTAAAAACACTGTACTCTTGTTTCTCTTTCAACAATAAAAATCAAATTGCTATTTTCTTTCAAATCTCAATCACAACTCTTGAAGCGCTCTTATTTAGGAAGTCTTGTTCTTATGGATCAATGATTTAAATGCTTCGGTGTGACTTTGATCCAGTCCCCACAAATCGCTCTGATCTTTTAATCTGCTGCGTTTTGCACCAGATCTTTTTGTTTTCTCTCTCTTTGTCAATTTCAGCAAATTGACTGGCAAACCCCTATACTGTCATTAAGTAGTTTTCGCAGAAATTCTATCGAGAGATTTTTGGCGCAATAGATTCCTACTGATCATCATTGGGAAAAAATCACATTCATCCTTGTAGTTGTAGAAAATGGGGAACATTAGTACTATTAATTATTATTGAAAAATCACATTCTATTCTACTATTTACTTATTTGTTTTACTATATGAAGGGGAAAAAAACCCCTCTAAAAATTACCAGAACATTCTGCCAAAAAAAAATTACGAGAACATTAATTCATAATTAAAAAAAAAAGGTAAAAACTCAATGATCCACGCTTATTAATAATTATGCAAGGTTGTGAAACACAATATATATTATTATTAATTATTAATACATTAGTAAGAAACAAAAACAATCAAATAATTACACCCAGACTCATGTTTTCATCATGCAAGAATAAAATAAATCCATTAATCCCCCTCCTCAGTCCTCACCTCACAAACAGAAAGGTAAAGAAAACATGAAGCCAAGTTGCTAAACGTAACAAGGACCAAAATAAAAAATTTGATAATAGGGGAATAATAATAAATCAGATCAGATGGAGATGGGTCCCTCAAAAAAAAGATGGAGATGGGTCCCATGAGATTAAAGTGCTGGCCCACTCACAACTCAACACGTATGAGATCCACATCAGAAATGAGCGAAAATTATGAGAAATTATTAGGTGTGACAGACCCACCACGTCATCTATGAGACTAACCAATTAAACCTTGACATGTCCATGAGATTAACCAATTAAATCTTGACATGTCAAATGACCTCTTTAAATTTAGGCATGATTTTAGCCCAAGATTTAGCCCCCTTTTAAAATAAATCTTCTATAAAGGGTAAGTCCTCAAATTTGAGATATTATTGGGATAGGGTTTTAGAAAATTGATGAGTTGTCTTAATAGTATTGGTTGATCCCATAGATGACGTGGTGGTCCGTCCCACATAATAATTTCTTGGCGTTGCGTGCTCCTCTTTGCCACATCAGCCGCATATCTGTACAGAACTTTGAGTTGGACGGGTGGATCCCGTTACTCCCCACCCCAAGTTTATGGAGTTTTCCATCCTTATTTTTTGTATTTAAGCTACTAAGCTTAGCTACCTCAGTTAATTAGGTAAGATTTTTCATTTTAATTTATAAGTATCGTTTTCAAAGATTAGTCATTTAGTCAGAGTAATTGCGAACATATGGGTCCCAGCCATGTCAGCTCTGACTCTGATTACCGTCTCTATCACCTTTGGATCTTTCCCATGAAATCTTCCTCCGCCCATACTTCCTCTTCTCGATCGTCATCTTCTTGTCTTCTTTTTCTTTAATCAAAAGACCAGATTTATTCACCATGTTTTAAGTTTATTTTTTTCTTTTTGCAGTTTTACTGTTGGTTCAAATTGTTTTTTATTATTTTTTTTTTGCATCAATTGTTTTTTATTTATACTATATATAAAAGTACGAGTTTTGTAAAATTTTTAAATCGACGATTGTAAGTTTATTTTTCGAATATATTTCCTAAAATGTCATTATTTAAACTATTATAGTTTTATTCTACTTAAAACTTCATTTTTATATAGTTAAATCTAATATCTTTATAATTACTTTATTTTTACCATTTTACTATTTTTCATTAAAAACTTGGATATATTAAAAAAATTTAATATATAGTTTGATTCTATTAAAAACTCTATTTTCATTTAATTAAATTCAATATTTTTATAATTATTTTATTTTTACCATTTTAATTTAAAAGGTTATTGTGATTGACCTGTTTTTATTTGATAGTTTAATGTATTGAGATTAAAATTTATCATTTCCCTAAGGTGCAATTATTTTATTTTACTTATAATAAATTTCAATTATTGCTAGATAAATGTAACCCTTGCTATGGGTTTAAATTTGCTATTTAACTTTGTTAATATTTTTCTTTATGTGGAATTATTTATTTTGTTCCTATGGTATAGTAAGACTCTATGTATATACAAATGGACGAGTCGAGTATTTGGGTTTGGTTATTTGGGTTAGGTTAGTTTCGGATTAAGGAAATTTCGGATCATACGAGTTCGGTTAATTTTTGGTTTCAGGTTGGGCTGGTTTCAGATCGCTCAAATGTCAGGTCATTTAGGTTTGGGTCAATTATGGTTTGAGTCTTTTTAAGTGTCGGTTCATATGGCTCAAATGATTTCAAGTTTGAGCTTTGAATTTTCGAGCTCGGTTCTTTTCGGATTCGGATCATTTAAATATAATTAATTCCATTTCGGGTTAATCTCTCGGGGTTGATCGGGGTCGGGTAATTTTGGATCTGGGTCGTTTCAGGTTCGGATCATTGAGGATTCGGGTCATTTCAGTTTCGGGATTGAGCGGATTTTTTGATCAAATAAGGTCGGATCAAGTTTGGTTTCGAATACCGGCACTCGGGCAAAATTTTGCTAGATAGAATTCTTTAGAAATTAGTAGGCTGCTTAAGATTTTAATTTTCATTTAATTTAAACATATTAGATCACGTGATAACTAGTTACTTAAAATAAAGATTAATGCTATAAAAGAATTTACAATTTACTTATCCCGTCTCATGACCTAATTACAATTATACTAAAATACTCTTCTATATCATTATAAATGTTGTAAATTTTAAAATTTATTTTATAAAGTTTATTTTTAATTACAAAAATAAAATTAAGAAGGATTAATTACATTATATATAGCCAGTGGTGTCAAGAATTTGGTGACGGTGTAAAGTGTTAAAATTTAAACTTCAAGAAGTATATTTGTTTTCCTATATTCAACGGGATATCATTTTTACCCAATTAAGAAAATATATAGTACTTTTTTTTGAAGAAAGAAAATATATTATAAAAAATAACAAACAATAATAAGAAGTGAAATGTCTAAAAAACCAGCCAAAAGATTTAGCATCATTACTTCAAGAATAAATTGATAGGGGTATTTCGGTCATTTCATGTTTGGTTTTTTGTTATCTGAGTTGAAGACCGAGGGCATTTTAGGAAGTTTACCAAAAAAACCCTCCGTGGGTCCCATATTCCACCATAATCACTTTATAAATTGGGTAATTTATCAAATGGCCCTTTAGCTTTTCTCCTTTATGTTATTTGGTCCTTTGTGAATTCTAACTTGGTCGATTTAACGTTTCGGCTTTGATTGTTTTATTTTTTTTGTTTGTCCGATTAAGGTGATCCAGGTGTCTATTAAAAGGTGATCTCATGATCTACAATTTTCGTGAAAGACTCAAAAACCAATTTTAATGTTTTGATCCTAAAAATACTTCTGAAATTTTTTGGTTCCAATTGGTGTTCTATTTAATATCGTGTAATTTTTTATCCATATGTCCGATTGAAGTCATTCAAGTGTTGGTTCAAAGGTTATTGCATGATCTACGACTTTCTTGAACAACTCGAAAACTAAATTTGATTGATGAGTTTTGTGAATGGTTCAAGTGGGAATTTCTATGTTTTGAGATCTCTATTAAAAGATATTCTCTTATTTGGATTATTTATCAAATGACCGTCATATTTTTCTGCTTAATACTATTTAGTCCTTTGCTAATTATATCTTACTCGATTCAATGCTTTCAGTTTTATTTATTTGCTTTTTTTCCATTTGTCTGATTAAAATAATTCATGTGTCTATTAAAAGTTAATTTCATGATCTATTTGTCTGATCAAAAGCCAATTTTTTTTTTGTTTAAATTCAAAAAAATGTTTCGAAGTTTGGTCGTTTCGATTGACGGTCTATTTAATATCGTGTAATTTTTTTTATCTGCATGTCCGGTTGAAGTCATTCAAATCTCAATTTAAAGGTTATTGCATGATCTACGAGTTTCGTGAAGGACCCGAAGGCTAGGTTTGATTTATGAGTTTCGTGAAGAACTGAAGAGGGAATTTTTATGTTTCAATATTTCAAACAACTAATACTTTCTTATTTGAATTATTTATCGAATAACCCTCAAAATTTTCTACTTTATACTCTTTGATCCTTTACTAATTCTATCTTAATCGAAATTTTATGTTTCATTGGAACTCACCTACCTTTTCAAACATAATACTGCTATTTCAATTTTAGTTTTGATATGAAACTAACTATTAATTAGTCTCATTCTTGTATTTTCAATTTGTTGTATATAGGGAACTGCATGTTTATGTGTGAGCTCAAAATCCTGTCTGCTTCTTAATTTTATTTTTAAACAGATATATGGTGTGCATCATTGTTCAAATTCTTTGTTTTTGGTCTATACAATATTACAATTTACTTTTCTCACAAAAAATTGATATCTTAAGATAAATTATCAATTTCTTCCAAAAGAGAATAAAAAGACCCGCGGCGAAGCGCGGGTAGTCTACCTAGTAGTACTAAAATCTAAACTATTACATGCATTATAATTATTATTATTGTTTCAAAAATTTCTTAAAAAAAATTGCTGATCACTGCTTGGTTTATTGCTGAAAGTAATTATTGGTTGTAGGAGAGAGAGCAACCCGGTCTCGTCGTTACGATGTCCACCAGTGTGGCCCATATATATCTGTCGGATACCACTCTGAACCTAAAAGTTTAAGTATGTGTGTTCTTAGATCTTTCAGGTATATATGTCACTTTTACAGCCAATCCCTTTATGATGTGGGATGCAATACATGTGACAACTCTCCCCCGTGTGGCTAACACGATATTTCTTGGATAACCAGTTAAGTGACCCGTTCTTTTTGGGCTTGTTCACACTTAACCACACCATGCACCATCTGTGCACCCAATTGTTTTTTTTTCTCCAGAAATACCACACCGAACTCCAATCGAATCTAGCTCTGATACCAATTATAGGAGAAAAACTTTGATTTGATTGAGAGAAGAAAAATACTAAACAAACACAAGGAACTTTTTAAACACACAAAACTTTTATTAAGTTGAAAAAACTTGCTCAATAAGAATAAAAATAATTTTGATAGAGACTCTAACACACAAACACAATTTTCTTGATTAACTATAACTAGGTTTCAACAGAGGCATTTTTTGGGCAAATTCTCAAGTCTTGCCTATCCTGGAGCTTTCTTTGAGTCTCACCTAAAAGACTAGACATAACGCCTTATTTATACTAGAAAATACTAAAACCCTAATGGACCCACTAAATAAAATAACTCTTAATTAAAATATTAAACCCAACTAAATAACAAATGAACAAGACTATGTGTACTACCATTGGACACACTACTTTTGTACACTACCATTTATAGCCGTTGGATGTGAGCTTGATTTGAATAAAAACCGTTAGATATAGGTAATGTAGCAAAGTAGTGTGCCTAAGAGTAGTGCAAATAACTTTACCGTACCCTAAAATTATTATTGGGCTTGGTTTAACTCCAACATTGGTGATTTAATTTTCTTTTCTTGGTACTGATTGGTGATTTAATATGTTGTGCCACTTGTATTTATGCAATATGGAGCATGATCTACTAACAAGGAGTTGGTTCAAGTGGTTTGGTACTTGTTCCCCTTAAGTAAGGTCTCGAGTTCGAGTCTTGTGAATGGAGAAAACTTTTGTTGGGAGAGCTTTACCCCCATAATGGGCTAACCCAGCTCAAATAAGGTTGATTTGTAAATATAAAAAAAAGATGAAACATAGTCTTAAACATGTACGTAAGATGACAAATTGGCGATGCAAGAGTCATGATAATTAATTAGTCAATTCACTAATAATTAACAGCCTAATTATGGCTAGTGGTGAAAATTGATCAAGTACATTAATAACAGTGGATATCAATTTGGTTCCTTCCTTGCTGGACATTAATGTGTTACAGCTATATATCTACTCATCCCATGTTTGATTTGTTGAGCGATATCTATTATCCCATGTTTGATTTGTTGAGCGATATCTATTGGCACTGGCAGAAATACCTTAAGAAATAAAATTTATTTAATTTACGGGAAAGAACTAAGAAGGTTTAATAAGTAAAATGGTTCTTGAACTTACACTGAACCGTCAAATAAGTCCCTGAAATTTTATTTTGGCCTAATAAAACCCAAAACTCTTAAAAAGCCAAATAAGCCCTATTGCCAAGGCTAAATGCTCAAATAAGGACTAAACGTTTCAAGATTTTCTCAAATAAGGATTAAAATACAAAATTCCAACAAATTAGAACACATACTTAGCAAATTTTTACAAATTAGGGAATCCTTAAATGAAAACCAATGCTTCTCATGCATACACGTTAAATTTGATAGAAAAATGATATTATCATGTTAATTAAAATCAAACCCTATTAATCAAAATGAATTCATTAAACGTAATATGATATAAAAATTATCGTGTGCTTTTCAATTTGTATATATCTCACACACTAGTATTAACTTATATTGTATCCAATTTGTAAAAAATATTAAGTATGTTTTCTAATTTGTTGAAATTGTGTATTTTGATCCTTATTTGAGACAATTTTGAAACGTTTAGTCCTTATTTGAGCATTTAGCCTTAGCAAAAGGGCTTATTTGGACTTTTTTAAGAGTTAAGTGGCTTATTTGGCCAAAATAAAAGTTCAGGGGCTTATTTGACGGTTCGGTGTAAATTAGGAGCATTTTTACTCATTAAGCCGAACTAAGAATAAAGATTAATTATGTCAATATGATGAGAATAAGGTCATTATAGGCCTTTCTTGTCAACTCAATGAAAATGATTTATCCGTCCAACCCTAATCATGTGCTCCAATTACCTCTCTTCCCTTTCTGCTAAGCCAAAAAAATATCTTCCAATCTAAATTTGTTGGGGAATGGTTGAATTTGAATTGAGGTAGATATATAGGGAACTATATATACAATTGGCAATTTGTTTAATTTGTACTCCATCTATCTTTTTGTTAATTAGTTTTGTTGAATCGGTTTGTTTTCTTATATATATATATATATTGCAATAAAATGAAGATTGTTAGTTTAATTTGGGTGTTAATTAAATTAGGATTATCCTAAAAAAGGAAACTTTTTATGATGCCATTAGGATGGTGGCACATAGTTTATTTTGAATAAAAATCAAAATTTATCTTACCATTAGCTCACTAAAATAAAACAAGGGGAAATGGATTTCTACAATTAATTTCAGTTGGATTTGGTGAGATAAGGTGCAAAGTTAATTTTGAATTTATTCAAAATAGATTAGGTATATCATTTTAATAAAATCTTAAAAATACATATTTTTTGGATCATCCTATTATCATAATTTAAAAATCTTATAACATGTTTTTGCTTTATAATTCACGGTCATTAATCTAAGAAGTTCTCAAATACTTATTTTGTTGTTAATTAAAAAAAAGTCTTCCATTGGAAAAATCACACAAAAATGAAAAGTGAGACCAGTGGCGCGGAGCCAGAGATTCGCTTCGGTGGTGTTAATATATAAATAATATCATCATTTACAGTCAAAAAAAAAATTATCAATATATATATATATATATTATCAATATAATATCAATAAAAATAGTTAAATATTAAACATAAATGTATTATATGTAATTTTTTTTGACAAATTTTCGTTAATGTGTATAAAATGTCATTATAGAATAGTCAATTTCTCAACTTCTATTTATTTTATTCTCTTGTCTAACTTTTTTAATTATATTTTCTTCTATTCCTACAAAAAATTAGAAAACAAAATCATTTTAGCTTTATAAATCCCATTTGTTTGTTAAAATTTGATATTTATGTATTGACCCATATAACTTTTTTACTCAACAAGTTTCAAACTGACCCTCCAATTTAATTCAGTGGGGTCAATTTATAATTTTTCCATGATGTTTTCTAAAACATCAAGGATCTATAAGCAATTTTACCATAATGCATATAGCTCCGCCCCTGAGTGAGACAGTGATCAACGCATAGATCAACTCATGAAACATATTCGAGGCTCAAAATGATCTATATATTAGGATAACTTAGGTCACAAACAAAATATATACAATTCTATAGCGAAAAGGAA
>AWWV01011660.1:0-21251 GCA_001974805.1 Corchorus capsularis
AATTATATATCGATGCTTGTAACTTGCATAGTTGCACCCCAATGTATTAGTTCCTATATATAAATATTAATCAAAGAAACTTATATACTATAATGTGGCCGTCATTAGGACGTCTTAATATTATAAGTTTCACGTCATCAAAAATATATATATCTATACTATATATAAAAGTATGAATAAGGGGAAATTATGTTTTCCGATTATACCATTATTTTTAAAACATATTTCCACTTGTACCTTTTTTTAAAAATATATTTCTAAATTACCATTACTAAATAATATTTTAATTATTTCATTATTTTTTTAATCATAAATTATTCCATTATTAATTATTAGATTATATAATACGTATATTAAATTATAAGAAAGTCAATTTGACTTTTTGTTTCTAACGTCCTATTTAATTTTGCCTTTTGTCTTTGTTTCCAATCATTGTATTTAATTTTGCTTTTTGTCTTTTTCTCCAACGTCTTATTTGGGCTTAGATAATCTGAAGCAAGTGTGCAACTGCAATGGACCTTTGCTTTGGATGGTCCAATTTTTCATTCCTATAGGGTCTTTTTTTATCCGTTTTGCTATTATTAAGTAAAATATTAAATTTCCTTTACTATTATTTTTTGAATTTAATATTTTACTTTTAATTTCAATTTTTAACTGTCAATAAAAATATTAAACTAACACTAACACCTACAATACTATTGTTAGTGAAACTCCATTTTTCGTTATATAATGTTTTGCCGCATTCATTTTGTTCAATTGGAAATTGTTGAGTTAGAATAGTAGGTTATATTATGATTTTGATTTTCTTGTCTCTCTGTGGTTATCAAAATTTCATAAGATGGTTAGTATAATTTCATGAGGAGGTTATCAGAATTCCATAGTGTGGTTACCAAAATTTCATATGGAAGTTATCAAAATTTCATAGTGTGGTTACCAAAATTTCATAGGATTAGGTTATTAAAATTTTTTAGGTTGGTTATTGAAATTTCATAGGATGGTTAATTATCACAATTTTATAGAAAGGTTATCAAAGAGATTATCAAAATGTCATAGCGAGGTTATAAGAATTTCATAGTGTGGTTAACAAAATTTCATTAGGAGGTTACTAATATTTCATGGGGAGGTTGTCAAAATTTTATAGTGTGGTTATCAAAATTTCATATGAATGTTATAAAAGTCTCAATTTCATAAGAAGTGCCAAAATTTGATAGAAGGTTATCAAATCTCATAGAGTGATTATCGACATTTCATAGAGATCAGATTATCAAAATTTCATAGTGTTGTTAGCAAAATTTCAAAGCGAGTTTATCAAAATTACATAATGTGATTATCAAAATTTCATAGAGGGGTCAAAAATTTTTTATAAAGATGTTATCAAAATTTTATAAAGAGTTATCAAATTTTCAAAATGCGATTACAAAAATTTCATAGTGGTATTTCTGGGGAGGTTATCAAAATTTCATAGTATGGTTACCAAATTAGGAAGGTTATTAAACTTTTATTATGGAGTAATCAAAATTTCAAGGAGGATATCAAAATTTCAAGGAGGATATCACAATTTCATAGTTTAGTTTTCAAAATTTCATAAGAGGGTTATCAAAATTTCATAGGGAGATTAACAAAATTTCAGAATAAGGTTATTAAAAAATCATAGGGAGGTTATCAAAATTTGTAGTTATCAAGATTTCATAAGAAAGTTATCAAAATTTTATAGGGAGGTTTATCAAAATTTTATAGGAAGATTTATCAAAATTTCATAGCAAGGTTATCACAATTTCATAGTGTGATTATCAAAATTTCAGAGTGTGATTACTAACAATTCATATGGAGGTTTTTAAATTTTCGTAACGTGGTTATCAATATATCATATGGAGGTTATCAACATCTCAATAGTGTTGGTTATCAGAATTTCATTGGGAAGTTATCAAAATTTCATATTGAGGTCTTCAAAATTCCTTAGGGAGGTTAACAAAATTTCATAAGAAGTTTAAAAAAAATTTATAAAAAGGTTCTCGAAATTTCATAGTATCATTATTAAAATTTCATAGGAAGGTTATTAAAATGTCATAATGGGATCATAAAAAATAGTGTAATTATCATAATTTAATAGAGATGTTATCATAATTTCATATGAATATTTTATTTAAACACGTTGGATCACGTGTAACATACGTGAAAGTTAAAACTAGTATATATGCTTTTCCTTATCATCATTGCCAAGTCAAAGATGTGCTTTTCCTTATCATCATTGCCAAGTCAATTAGGAGTTTCTTTTTCTTTCCATTTTTCGCACTCAACATTAGGCCATGCAATTGCAAATGCCATAAACCATTAGATTCTTACCTTCTTTTCTTTGTACAAGAAAATCACCCTATAGGCTATAGCTATGCAAATGCCTCCTTTTGAGTGTTCGAGCTATATATCTTGAATTCATTGGCAAATCGCAATGAGATGTACTTTTCTAACTTAAAAGTTAAAAGTTCAAAATACAATGTGCAAATACGGTTGCTAATTAATGATGAGAATTTGATATATATTTACATCAAAAAAAATATATATATATATATATATATTGATATATACGGTTTGAATTCATTGGCAAATCGCAATGAGGCCCTGGCCTAATGGCCAGGAGCCTTAAAGTTCACCTGGGAGACAGCGGTTCGAACCTCTGTCCTCCCTCCCCCCCAGTGTAATGTAAATACCACTGAGGCAAATGTGCAAAAAAAAATACGGTTGCTAATTAATAGGTTTCGTCGACTTACATTTTATTATTTATTATAATATTAATATTAATATAATAATTCTTAGCAAATCAAAACTCATTTTTATCTATTCATCACCATCAAAATTTGATACTTTTTGAGAAAATTACAAGGCTTTAAGTTGAAGGTTTCAAGGTTCCAAAACTTTGAATAGTTCCCCTTGCCCCCGCCAATCTTATCCGGGCCTTTCTCTCCTCATGAAATTGGTGTAATATAATGTTAAAGTTATACTCCCTCTGTCCCATATTATAAGTTCTCTTCTAGAAACTTTATTTGTCCCAAAATATAAGTCCCTTTTTAAAACCCAATGCAACTTTTACCTAAGTTATCTAAATTACCCTTGTTAGTGGTAGTAGAAATTTAGTTGGAATTTAATTTATCTATTGACTATGAGGAAGTAAGTGGGATGAGAGAGACTTAGTGGGGGGAGAGAGAAGAGGGACAAAATTAGAAAGAGAAGATAAAAGTTTATAGAAGTTAGAGTTAACTACTTTTCTTAAACTTTGTGATACGGTTAAAATGGACTTATATTATGGGACAGAGGGAGTACATAGATAAAGACAAAGTGAGACCTATCAATTTATTATCATTGGACATGTGACACGTCAGGGTGAAGTAAAACTAGGCAGGGCGCCCAAGAGTACTCAAGCCTAGTACTCAACCATATATATATATAACACTCATATAATATTACTTGATAAAATATAATTATAATAACTATTTTTTTTAGCCATAATTTCATAGCTAAATTTTTAAAAATGAAAATTTGATTTTTAATTCATCTTTGATAAGAGACATTATATAAAAACTTTTTTTAGGTATGATGAAAATTAAGAATCAATCAAATAAGAATTTACAAGTTTAATTGAAAGAACTTTCTATATTACTTACTACCTTTTTAATTTTGAGGAACATGTTTTCCCTCCACACAATACTATCATAGTGTTGTATTGTCTTGGCCCAATGGGGCACCATAATAGTTAAAGTTTGAGACTTTTTATAAGAGGTTTTGAATTCGAATCCTGAGATGGATGAGACGAGAATTATGAAAAAGGTGAAAGATACTTCATATTGTGTAGTCCATTTTAGTATCACGTTCATGACAAAAAATCATACTCTGCTAATTTTCAGCAAATGGTATTCCTTAAACAAAAGCAAAATTTTGTTCTGTTGCTTGCAAAATATTGCACCTTTTAAAACAAAATTTTGCTTCTAAGTTCTAACCATAAGTTTGAATACACCTGTCATAAAGCTTTACTTACTTAAAGGAACAGAATTTGACAATTTTAATAGGAAAATAAAAAATTTCGAAACCCAACAAAATCAAAGCGAAAAACCAGCATCGTTCGAATAGAGAATGACCAAAGTCGGTTGATACCACCATCATTTGGGATTATAAAAGTACTCCATAAATTTGGTTTATTAACCTTTAATCATATCCCTTTGGCGTGTATACTAATTATATATTCTTAATCATTTTAATTTCATATTTTTTTTTGATAATCTTCCTCTGTTGTGTCATTGTCAATTTGTGCTATACTATAGTATTAAAATATATTTTAACTAAGAAAAAGACTGGTCGAGGGGCCATATATTAACTTAGGCAATGACGTTTTGGTTTCAAACATATATTTAAAATGGTGGCATTTCGCTTGCTTTTTCTTTGAAGTTAAAGTGTGATTTGGGAAGCTACAATTTCCTTCATTGGAGTTATAGTAATGGCTATTAATGATTTCCCTTCATTGGGTTAGAGGGTTTGTGGTAAATGTATATTGGTTGCACTGATATATAGCTTGGTGTGCGAAGGTATCGGGAGTTCGTGAGGGTCTCCTAGCACTAAAATTTTGGGTTATCTCCGGTGATAGTTAAATTAGATTAGATGTTGTTTTAAAGGTGTGCAATTTGTTTTATGATCAACCCTGGTCATGAGGATCGATTTATTGTTATTTCTAATTTAAGTAAGAAAGATTAGACACACATCTATAAAGAAGGTGCAAAAAATGGGTTCACTAACACAAACTTTTATAATCATGTAGCCATTCACAAAGCCAAATGCATTTCACTCTCATGGGAAGTTCTTGACATATTGATATTTCAAGAACTTCCCATGAGAGTGAAATGCCTTTGGATTACTTGAAGAAGAGCTATGATCAGACCAAAATTATGTATCTTTTTATGGTCATTTTCCTATGTTTTGTGGGTATTTTATGCTTGATTACGTCTTGTATTTGGTATATTTGTGTTTATAGGTGTAAAAGGGAAGAAAAGTGCAAAATCACCAATTTTGTGCCTTTTTGGATGATTATTTACACAAATATTTTCCAAGGACAATTTGGATGAAGAATGGAGCCAATATGATCGTGATTGAAGAGCTTGAAGAGTCAATTTTATCATCATAAGATTGATTTTCAAGAGTTTGAAGCAAAGGAGCAAAGTTGAATTTCAAGGCAAGAAGACATGTCAAGAGGCGTTGAAGCACTGGAGCACATGGGGCGCGAGGCAAACCAAGTGGGGCGCCAAGCCTGCCGCATGGGCGCCCAACACTAGTCGGGAGTGCCACCCAGCACCCATATGTACGCAGGCGACCTGGGGCCTGAGGCCAACGCCCTGGGCGCACAAGCCATTGACATGGGCACCCAGGGGGAGTCGGGTTCAGCACCCGCGCGCGCGCCAGCAACATTCCACATTACTTCACCTTGAAGCTTCTGATTTCCGCGCGCGCGCCAGCAACATTCCAGATTTGGCGACCCTTCTGTATTTTGGCCATAACTTTTGATCCAGAACTCCGAATGAGGCAAATGAGTAGGCGTTGGAAAGCTGACTTCAAGATCTATAACTTTCGTGTTTTGCTCGAAGCCCAGTTTTGCCGTTTTTGTGGACTAAAATGCCCCTGAAGTTTCTGCAGACATGCTGGACCTAGAAAAACCCATGAAATCAAGCCCAAGTTGATGAGATCTGTCCAAATTCGGTAGTTGGAGATAGCCCAGACTTAGAGGACGAAATTTTACTCTTTTGAAGGTTAAAATGTCTATTTTGTCCTAGGTTAAGTTAGCCCTAAGTCTCTAGTATAAATAGCCACATTTTCTCTCAAAAAGGGGTTGGACGGTTAGGTTGAAGATTGGAGCTAAGGAAGCCGCCGGCCATACTTTAGGTTTTTCTATTCCTTTTTCTTTTGATGGCTACTCAATTCATGAGTAGCTAATCTTTTATTTCTCCAATGTAGAATCATATTGATCTCTTGACATTTAATTTATGGGGAGACTTTTGTTCTTAATAATTTGATTTCTGCTTGAATATGTTTCTTATCTCTGAACTTCATTTTATGTGTTCATGTTTTGATGGATTTGGAGGCCTACTTATCTTGATAAGTATGAATGCTAAAGTTAGATTCAAGTTGGCTTATGTTAAGTTGATGTTGGTCACAAGTGACAATTGAACTAGATGTTCTAGATTCATTGGGATATCAAACCTTGTTGAAATCTTTAGGCCGAGATGGAAATTGATGTAGGCAAGTTTGGTATTGATTTTTCATGCATGTGGATAAGTAAAGCTTAATGCTTGTTCTATGAAGAGGGTAACACCTAGATTGGAACAATAGGAATAGTTTTAGCTTGTAGAAAGACTAATTCTCTTAGCATGTTGGAATTAGCATCACGTCTGTTCCTATACCATTTATTTAAGTAGAGTTGTCTAAGATTTTAGGAAGATTATTTTGTTCTAAGGAAAGTTGAAGCCTACGTCTTAGGATATATACTACTTTGGAATAATTTATGATGCTTAATTGATTGGCAATTAATATCAAATTCATGTTTTGTGTCGATGATCCATGTTAATATTGTCAAGGGTGAAATAGATTCTATATTGGAGGTTTGTTCTATATAGTTGATTACTCAGTTTACTTTGCTCTTAATTTATTTTGTTAGTTTTAATTTAGAATTACCAAAATCTTTTCTTTCAAATTACTCTTTTTAACATAATTAATTAGTGAAGAAATTATCCTCTCTCCCTGTGGATTCGACCCCTACTTGCCATAGCTAGTAGTTATTGGTTTGTGGGGAATTATCTTGTGATTTGATCAACGACCGATCAAGCTACCATGTGATCTCTTTCTCTTTGTATTATCACCATTCTTCACATGACCAATCACCAAATTGAACATGCATTCCTTCATTATTTGGAGAACTGGGTGGAGATTTTGCATTCACATCAAGAATTTGTGCACCATTAATCATACTATTATCAACCACCATCGGCTGCAGAACCGCCGACATCACTACCACCACCAAGAGGAGCACCACCTCTACCAGAACTATCAATAACCATCCTGAAACCGAATACCCTAAAAAGTATCCGATATAAATAAAACTGTTGTGATCCAAAAAAGCCAAGGCATACAAACAAGGGTTAAAGGAGGAAAGCAAACTGTTAATTTGATAAGTGATAAAGCTGCAACATTGGATTAGCCTTAGCCAAACTGATATAGCCTATTCTATTTCACATTATCTCTTAGATTTACTTTAACCATGATGTAATCCTATACCATACATCTCTTTGTACTCTGTATATAAACCTTACATGAATATAATACAACACAATTTTCCTTCCAAATTAAACTCTTATATGGTATCAAGAGCCTCTGCTTAAAAACCATAAATTTTTTTTTCATTGATCCTTTTTACTCTCAACGATATTTTTACTCACTATGTCTTCCAGTTCTTCCACCCCAACTGAATCTACTCCAGTTCTCACCTCTCAAACAAATCCATCCTCTCCCCTAATCACCATCAATTCGGCTGTTCAAGTACCAATGAAACTGAGTAATGTCAATTACCCTTCCTGGAGAGCCCAATTTAACTCTCTTCTCCTCGGACACAAGCTTCTTGGCTTCATAGATGGCACAAAGCCAGTTCCTTCCAAACTCATCACATCCTCCAACAACACCACATCTCACAATCCTGAATATGATCTCTGGTTCCAGCAGGATCAATTGTTGCTACAAGACATCATATCATCCACCAAAGTAGTTGTTGTTCCTTTTATTGCTTCCTGTAAAACATCCAAGGAAGCATGGGACAAATTGTCAATATTATTTGCCAATAAAAGCAGATCTAGAATGATGTCCTTAAGAGAAAAACTAGCTCAACCCCAGGGAGGAAAAACTGTTAGTGAATATTTTCAATCTCCAAGGACTACTGTTGATGACTTGGCACTCATTGGATCGCCAATCACTGAAGATGATCTGGTTATAAGTGCCTTAAATGGTATCGGAGGTGACTTCAAAGAGCTGTCTGCTGGAATTCGTGCAAGGGGAACACAAATTTCCTTTGAAGATCTCATGGATAAAATGAATTTATTATGAAGCTTTTTTGAAAAAGCAAGAGGCAGCCACTGAGCACTTAATCCCTTCTGCAAACTCAACTTTCAAAAGCTTAAACAATCAAAGAGGGAGACCAAAGCAAGGTAATAAACCTTTCTTTTCAAATCAAAATAGGTCTAACACAAATTACCAGAGAAGACAGCCTGCTCAAAGTGCTCAAGGCTCAAACAAAGTGACATGCCAATTCTGTGATCGTCCTGGTCATTCAGCCAAACAATGTTACAAGATCAAACCAAATCAACAATTTGTTGCAAACAATGTCACAACCAGTCACAAAAATCCTCATTGGATTGCAGATACTGGAGCTTCACACCAAGTGACTTCGAAACTTGAGAATTTAGAGTCAAGCACATGCTATAATGGTACTGATGAACTCTTCATCGGAGATGGCACAAGTTTATCCATCACTCACACTGGTTCAGATCAATTGAACACTCCAAATGCCTCCTTTAAACTTCATGATACATTATGTGTTCCTAAAGCTAACAAAAATTTCGTATTTGTTTCTAAGTTTTGCAAACACAATAATGTCTCATGTGAATTTTTCCCTTTTTCTTTTGTTGTCAAGGATCTATCATCGAAGATGCCACTAGCTCAAGGTAGGACTAAAGATGGTGTATTTGAGTTTCCAACTGCAGAACCGATCCTGAAACCTCAAGCTTTAGCACTTGTTGGAACAAGAACCTCCCCTTCTATATGGCATCAAAGATTAGGCCATCCCTGTTCTCAAGTTTTGCATTCTCTAATAAAGAATTTTTCTTTACCTTGCTTATCTAAACAAGCATCTGGTCTTTGTAATGCTTGCTCATGCAATAAAATTCATAAACTTCCTTTTTCAAGTTTATCTTTGATTAGTAAAGTACCTTTAGAAATTCTTTTTATTGATGCCTGGGAACCAGCTCTTGTTCAATCTGTTGATGGCTTTAGATACTATGTGTCATTTGTTGATTATTACACTCGATACACCTGGCTATTTCCAATGACTCATAAATTTGATGTTTTTTCTATCTTTAAAAAGTTCAAAGTTCTGGTAAAAAAAATTCTTCAACAAAAACATCATCAAAGTTTATTCAGACTATGGAGGTGAATATGATAAAATGAAACCTTTCTTCAGCTCCCTTGGGATTCAGCATCTTCAAACACCACCATATACCCCTGAACACAATGCAGTGGCTGAAAGAAAACATAGGAGTATTGTAGAAAATGGTCTCACGCTACTTCATCAAGGCTCAATGCCCCTCAAATTCTGGCCACATGCCTTTCAAACTGTTGTTTACTTGGTAAATAGACTTCCCTACAAAGTACTTTCAAATAAATCTCCTTTTGAGTCTCTCTTCAATCAAAATCCAAATTATAGTAACTGAAAGTCTATGGAAGTCTGTGTTATCCTTGGTTAAAGCCTTATGCAACACACAAAATGGAATTGAAATCAAAACCATGTGTCTTTTTAGGATACTCCAAGAATTAGAGTGCCTATTTATGTCTTGATCCTACAAATATAATTTATGTGTCCAGACATGTTTTATTTGATGAAAGCAAGTTTCCTTTTGCATCTATTTCTACATTGCCAAGTTCTTCAAAAGAACTTTATCACACTGCATCCATTACAGATTTGCCTATTGTCACTTCAATTCCTAGTCTGCAGGAAACTTTAGTTGCCTCACAACCAAGTGCTTCGGCTGGAAACTCATCTGCACATCAAGTGGCATCTCTCCGACATGATAGCTCTCCACTAAGAGAACTAGTAATATCCTCTCAACCCACTCCTTCTGTTTCAACTCCATTGTTTATTACAAAAGCACCACCAGTTAGGACTCATCTTATAGTAACAAGGTTACAAAACCACACTCAAACCAAAAATACTACACACTGCCACCAGACATCCTTTACCAGAAAGTGTTGAGTCAACCAATGCTTCTCAAGCAATAAAAAAACAGAATGGAAGACTGCTATGCTTGAAGAACTAGAAGCCTTGCACAAAAATAACACATGGGAACTTGTCCCAATACCTCAAAATAGAAGTGTCATAGGTTGCAAGTGGGTTTTCCGGATCAAAACAACCCAGATGGTTCAGTATCGAGATACAAATTGCTAAGGTGTTTAGCCAAAGACTTGGACTTGACTATAAGGAAACTTCCGGTCCAATCATCAAACCTGTAACAATTTCAAACAATTGGCCCCTCCACCAATTGGATGTCAACAATGCATTCTTGAAGGGCAAATTATTAGAAGAGGTTTTTATGAAGAAACCTCCAATGTTTGTAGACAAATCTCGACCAACTCATGTCTGCAAATTCAAGAAAGCAATTTATGGGCTTAAACAAACCCCCCGAGCCTGGTATTGTGCATTAAGTGCCTTCTTAAAGTCTTATGGATTTAAAGATTCTATTACTGATACATCACTGTTTGTCTACTGCAAAGACAAGATATTGGTCTACATGCTAATCTATGTTGATGACATAGTCTTGACAGGTAACAATCCTAGTTTTTTGCAGCAGTTCATTCAAGATCTATCTAACAAGTTCTTTTTGAAAGATCTTGGAAAGCTAAATTACTCTCTGGGAGTGGAAGTACAATATACATCGTCTAGACTAATTCTATGTCAGCAAAAATACATCCAAGATATTCTTTAAAAGACTCACATGGATGGTGCAAAACCTGTACACATCACTTTTGTCCACTACCGTTCCATTGAAACTGAATGATAGAACAGCAGCTACTGATGCAAAATTATGTAGAAAAATTGTTGGCTCCTTACAGTATCTAGTTTGACTAGACCAGACATAAACTTTGTTGTCAACAGGCTCTCTCAGTTCATGCATAAGCCAACTTTGACTCATATGGTAGCTGTTAAAAAGTACTACGGTACTTAAAGGGCACTGTAATGCATGGATTGCTCATACAAAAACAAGCTCAGCCTTCATGAACAGTCTACTCAGACTCTGATTGGGCAGGAAATCCTGATGATCGCAAGTCTACCTCGACATACATTATATATATTGGTACTACACCAATATCTTGGAGTTCCAAGAAGCAGAAAACAGTTGCTCGTTCTTCTATAGAGGCAGAGTTTCGGTCCATAGCTTCTGCAGTCTCGGAGCTCACTTGGATTCAGTCTTTTATGGTTGAGCTTCATCTCTACTCACAACTGGTTCCTAAGGTCCTTTGTGATAATGTCAGTGCTACTTACACGTGTGCTAATCATGTTTTTCATACACGGATGAAGCATTTAACCTTAGATTATTTCTTTGTTAGAGAGAAAGTTCAACAAGGACAACTACAAGTCACACACATTCCAAGCTCCCAACAACTTGTCGATGCCTTGACAAAGCCACTTTCTACAGCTCGTCTAGCCAATTTGCTGTCCAAGATTGGTGCTTCTGACAGATCCACCATCTTGTGGGGGGATAAATGAGGAAAAAGCTACAACATTGGATCAGCCTTAGCCAAACTGATATAGCCTATTCTATTTCACATTAGCTCTTAGATTTACTTTAACCATGATGTAATCCTATACCATACGTCTCTTTGTACTCTGTATATAAACCTTACATGAATACAATACAACACAATTTTCCTTCCTAGATTAAACCCTTATAAGGGTGAAGCCAAGAATATATAGGAGGCAAATGATTGGGATTCAGGAAGGGTCATGTAAGCCATAGGCAGCCACCTCCAACAGTTATATATGCAAATAAACATAACGCAACTGATGGTCCATATTTATGTGCGGCTAGCCCGACGATCTGGTTCAAGCATTTGGGAATTCTACAACAACATTCAAATGATTATGATATGGTGAGTTTCTTTTTCATGATCATGTTCATGATCCATTTTGTTGTAATTTGATGATTAATGAGATGCAGGAATATTAATCCATTTTTTAGAGATGAGAATTTCATGTTTCTTGTTTATATATAATCATTGATTTTTTTTTTGAAAAGCAAATCATAATTTTATTGGAAATGAAAGAGGGTAATAGAGCTAAAATAGACTCTATCTTACCAAATTACAGACATAACAGAACACTATAAAAAGCCAACAAAATACTCCTAATCAAAAGTAACAATAAGAGGCACCACTCTCTAAACTCCAGACTTTGCAAGTTCATCTGCCTCATCATTTGCTTCCCTGAAAATGTGATTGATTCTAAAATCAATAAGATTTTGCAGCAATAAAGATATGCAATACCCATATTCTAAGCCTCCAGGGGACTTGATCACCAGGCTGATTAACCCACGAAACAACATTTAGTGAATCACTTTCGATGATCAAACTACAAGAGGAAACACATCTAGAAGCAGCAAACATAACTGAAGCTTCTCTAATCGCATGAATTTTCGCCTCATTAGACTCAGCGACACCTAGTGGCGTAGCCAGACCTTTTCTTTGGTGGGGTAAAAAATTTATATTTTTTTAACTAGCTAGATAAAGGCTATATACTCGCCAAAAAAAAAGGCTATATATGTGTGTGTGAATTTTAATAATTTTTCTTCTTAATTAGATCATATATTTTTATGTGTTTTCTATATTTTCGATATTAATTTTCTAAGGAAATCTTACAAGAAATTATGAAATTCTTATAAAAATATTTTAATATGATAAAAGCTTAATTTTTATTCGTGAAAAATAAAGAAAAGGTACAAAAGATATGAAAGAGTATCTTATATACATATAAATTAAATATGGATATAGAAATTCTATACATAAACTTAAACAATAAATATATATATATATATATATATATACACTAAAGTGGTACAAAAATTTAAAAATGAAAATATTGAGATAAAATATATAAATATAGTTTTTTAAAGTATGGTTTGCATGTGAAAATATCCAACATTTTTAATGGGTTCAATGCTATAAATCTTTTATTTTAGGAGGATCAATACTAGAAAATTTTCACTTTAGTGGGGTCAATATGATAAAACTTTTATTTTAGTGGGGTCAATTGATAATTTTTCCTATATTTTTCTATGTATTATAAGGAGGATTAAAATTTGAGTGGGGTCAATTGACCCCACTCCTTATAATTAAGGTGGCTACGCCTCTGGCCACACCAATAGATTTCAAAAACTGCATTAATGCCTTTGTCGTCACGAAGAATTGCACCAATACTAGCAAGACCAGGCTTACCCCTAGCAGCGACGTCAACATTTTAAACTTCAGGCAACCCAAATCTGGAGCAAACCAAGACACAACTCTACCATCCCCCTTTTCCCTCCTTCTCACCACAATTTCATTGATATTTCTGCAATAGAATAGGAAGGACATGTTTTTTTTGGTACTCCATTCGGTATCCAGAGTTTTGCTCACTGACTAATCTGGTATCGGATTATCCATCAAATTACATTTTTGATGATCCATCTTGTTGTAATTTGATGATTAATGGGTATGTCCTTCCTTCGTGATTATATAGGCCAAAATGAAAAAGAAACTCAGCATATCATAATCATTTGAATGTTCTTCGTGATTATACTGACTAATGTGCCGCACATGCATTTGGACCATTCCCAGTTGCATTGTGTTTATTTGCATAGCTATTGGAGGTGGCTGCTACCTTGTGGCTTAAATGACTCGATAAATCCGAATCCTCAATTTTTCTTCCTATTCTTGTTTGTATGCCTTGGCTTTTTTGGGATCACAATAGTTCTATATCACGACAGTTTGGTATAGCTAGGAAGGACATGTATAGCTGAGGCAGAGGGGCGGAGCTAGCATATGAAAATTGATAGTATAGCCTTGTAGTATTTACAATTTTAGTGATATATTTGTACTTTGACCCCACTAAATTTTATAAAAAAATCCATTTGACTCCTATTGATTTGTTTTTCTGGTGGAAACACCCTTGAAATTCGCTTTTCATATCTTTATGATATGAATAATGCAATATATAATTCAATAGTAGTAAAATATTTCTAATTTTATAATCAATTTGATTTACAACTTGTTACAATAGCCGTGATAATTATATCTCAAGATTATTGTAATATATTTACCTTATTTACCTCACTTACAAGATTTATTTTTTTAAAGATTTTGAATGTTATAATAGAAAATCAATCTACTATGCCTAATACTAATTAGATTTGATATTTTTGAAATTATAACAAGAGTAGTTTTATCGATTTATCCCGCTTAACGTGACATAATTCCAAAATCTAATGTCTTATAAGTTACAACAATAAATATTGAATTTCAAGATAAATTTTAAGAAATTAAATTTGTGACTAAACTTTGTATCATGCTGGTGCCAAAAAAAAAACTTTGAATCACGTTAATTAGGTGGGACGACTAGATTGAAATAAAAATCATTTTCATTTAAAAAATAGGTTTAAAAGTAATTATTATAGAATGATATATTTTCTTTTATATATTTATTTTAAAATTTATATTAAGAAGAGAATTATTACTATCAATAATGTACTGGTTTCTAGATTTTGAGCCCCTTTCGTTTTTATTTGATGATGATTTTGTTGAGAGAGTGGGTGCGCTAGTGACTTGGTTACGCTTGTGTGTAGAATGCTTTTTGTGGTAGAATTTGGTATTTTCTTCTTTCTTTTTTTTTTTGTTAAAATCGAAAATAAATAAGGCTAAGTTAATGAATAGCCCCTGGGGTAGGCAACCCCTCTCGCATCAGCTTCCAACACCGTCATGACTTGCTCGGGTGGCCACCGATACAGCTCATACTCGTGTTCTAGCTCACATCCCATCTTGGAAAGCAAATCTGCACAAAAATTACCCTCGCGCAAAGTGTGTTGGCAAGAGCAATTCCACTCCCATCTAAGCATCTCCCTAACATCCTAAATCAGTGCTCCAAGAGGATGGAAAGAGATATCAGCAGAATGAATAAGGTCCAAGACAACCTTCGCATCCAATTCACACATCACATGTCGATACCCTTCCTCCCAAGCAAGTAACAGCCCCAATTTCAAAGCTTGCAATTCAGCAACCATGTTAGAACATTTGCCTAAATGCACTGCAAAACCCACTAACCACTTCCCTGTAGAGTCACGGATCAACCCACCAACACCTGGAACCCCAGGATTACCATGGGAAACACCATCCGTATTAGGCTTAACTATCATGTCATTTGGGGGAATCCAATGGATTAGTTTCTCTATCTGTAGACTCCTTATAGGTTTCAAAGTAACAGAGCAAATTTATTTAGCAGTCACCACAATGTTATAAGCTAGCCCATTAGAGCTATCAATCAGAAGCTCATCCTCAAAGATATATCGACATCGCCTACGTCAAATTCGCCAACAAGCTGTGGCAAAGAAAACAACATCAATCCCAGCGGCCTTTTTTAAGTTTCCTTCCAACCATCATGCAAAGATCCATTCGAGAAAAATTGCCAAGATAAGGCTGGGCGTAGAAGCTCCCAAACCTTCATAGCTTCAATGCAATCATGAAGCACGTGCAGAGTGTCCTCCGTCGCATGTCTACACAAAGAACATGAAGCACTTGGGGAAAGCTCCTGATAAGCACGAAAAGCATTAGTAACTAATCTATCCTGCCAAGCAAGCCAGACAAAGACAATCCAACGGGCTGGTATAGGCAATTTCCAAATCCAGGCCAAGTTACCACTAATATCAAGACCACGCTCCAAAAGAATATTTAAATAATCAGAGATTGTAGAAAAACGACCATCCGAACAAGACTTCCAAATATAACCATCAGACATATTCCTAATACGAGCAAAGGATAACCAATAATTTTCAAAACAACCTCATATGGAACCTGAGCAAAAAGCCTATCCGAATCCCAACTGCCATTAGCCAAAATAAAATCACACATCTTTGTATCTTCATGGGCATACTCAGGCGGGATCAGGAAGCTATCAATGATAGGAACATCTAACCATCTATCATGCCAAAATCTGATAGAAGAGCCATCCCCCACTCTTTTAGCTAGGCCTTTGACGAGATCTTTCAAAACATTCACCAAACCACACCAGGTATGGGGTTGGGTTTTTTGGTTTCTATCAGGTTGGCTGTTATGCTTGTAGAACTGTTTTTTAGCCTATTTGGCTATTATATATACAAATCCTGCTTTTCAAAAAACAAAAATGAAGTAACACAATTATATATTGACCCTATTAAATCAAATTTCTCATTCCGTCACTGGGCTAAAGGATACTGCTGTTTGTCTACGTTGAACCATCGAGTCCCAAAAATTCAAGAATAGTTGACAGCTAGAGTTCCTTTTTCAGGCTTAATTAATTAGCTAGAATATTTACTAGCGAGCAGCACCCAAATTTCTTCGTATCAGCGTGTCAAACTTATTGTTACATATATCATTTGTCCAAAATCCATACCTTTGGATTTTTTTTTGAACAAAATACCTTTGGATTGAAAGGTCATATGTTTGCATACATCAACATTAATTTAGATCCTATATATAAACGGTTTAATTAAGGACCGGAAAATAAGAACTCGTATTCTAGTCCATATGCCATGAACAAGTAGTATGATTTATGAGTTGCGTGATACGTTGATAAAGTGTTAGACTTTAAAAGCTTCGAATCAAGACAAATTAGAATTAATGAAAACTATATATATGAATAACACTCCAAATTAGAAACTTTTGTGCAGGCGACCTAAGAGATCTTTATTTATACAACCCTTACAGCCATTTTTATATGCTCATTTGCTCCATCTCCGTCTGTATCTAAAATTTGTCCTTATATATATCTAGCTAGATATATGATGATCAGAAAACGATTAAACATGCAGAGTAATCTAGAAATTTCATCCCTCAGAATAAAAAAGACATGAAAAAAATGGAAGGGGAAATTAAGATGGATGGTTTGGAGGGTCACCATCAGAGAAACAAAAGCCAAATTTCTGGTAGGTAAAGGTGGCCGTATTCTACTGTTCCATGTGTATGGATAAATAATAGAGATGGGTACTGCAATCATTTCCCAGATTAATCACCACACATTTTCTTCATCATTATCATCTCCATGGTGAGATCATGATGATGACCCTTATAATATATAGTTTGGTCTTACTGAATTATTTATCCCAAATGGAATTTGCAAATGCCACAAGTTAATAAGCTTCTTTTCAATCTTTGACATAATCAAACAAATCCAAGATCCATCCATCACAACTCGTATTACACTCCAAACCTGTCATTATCATCAAAATATATGTGAGCAGCTTGATTTTGAAGTACATCAAATCGAAATTTTTATTTAATCAAAATTTGGTTTTACTGTAATAATAATATAATAATTATTATTATTATTATTATATATATATATATATATTAAGATTATGAGTTCAAAACTTACTCATGAAACTGTTGAGAGTTTACACTCAATTAATTATATGATCTAATAGTCGACATATATAATTATGGTCTCTAAATGCACAGTAATGCCTTTTAAATTCAATCTTCATTTTATTACAACGTTAATAATATATATTAATTAATTAGTAACTCTATTATATAATCATATTTTGTCTGATATTATATAATCATATTAATTAGTAATTAATAACTCTATAAACTATATGATTTTTTTTATGTACCAAAAAAATCATATAGATAGTTTGTAATTTGTTATTTATAGTCTTACTTGCACATTATTATATAGAATTAATGATCGTACTAAAGCTCTTGTGTTTTCAATAGCGCAATGCTTATAAAAAAAAAACAACCACCATAAAATGTTCTGTGATGCATGAATACTCATTAATAAAATAAAATCCATATTATTTTCATTATCAATATGCCGTATCATGTAATGAATAATAATAATATGTCTACTTACTTTGAATAGAATTCCACAGCCAAGAAAGTAATAATAAATCAATTTATATATCCTTTTCGAGTCAACTCTTTATGCCACTAATAATTAATAAACAATCTATGGAAGGGGTTTCCATTTTGTCCACCTCAAGATAACAACATAATGTATCAAATTTCTTGCTTCTACATATGTCTAATGGTTCAAGGTGTGAGCCTTTGCAATAATGGGGTTTTTTTGTAGCTTTCCAATCATATTTTGTGTGTCCTTTTCAAATATTTGACGTCGTTTTCTCAATAATTGAAATTTAATGCCGTCATGCTGACTCCTCAATTATTTTGCTGCCAAGTACGTACTTTGATCATTTGTTATGGCCTTATGGTTAAGATTTCTAATAAAAACTTTGACCATTTGGGATAATGCAATCAAATTTAATCTTTGTACTAATAAAAATCAATGTTTAAAAAACCGAACTGTGAAACGAACTGTTAGAGGTAGAAATTCCGATTGAACCGGTATGATCATTAACATGCCAACTGCCATATTACTCTTAATCTCTTAGGCCTCTTAGGTGAAAACGAGCTTATATTATTAATTACTTAGTTTCAACACGAAGTTATTGTTCCATTTGACGCCAAATTTAGCAAATCTCTTAATTAAGTCGATTTTGAAACGTTTGGCTTTAAATCTGACTAAATAGTATAAAGTCGGACTCTAATGTTTGGCATGTTTTCGTTTTTTCTGTTTTTTGTTTTTGTTTCGTTTTCGTTTTGTTTTTGTTGTGCTGTCAATTTTTGAAAACAAAAACATGTTTGAATATACAATTTGGTTATATGTTTTTTTTAAAAAAAAGTAAAAAAAAAATGGTTAAAAATCATGTGAGTTACTGTTCATCATTGTGCTTCTGTGTTTTGGAAAAACATGAAAGCACAAAATTTTTGCTTCCACTTTTTTCCAAAACACTGCTTCTGTTTCCAAAATTTTTGAAAACGGAAACAGCCTGCCAAACATGTCTTCACTTTTTTTTTTTTTTCCCAAAAACAGAAAATTGACAACAGAAAAAAAGGAAACGGAAACGATACCAAACGAGTTTATTAGGTCATTTCGGGAAGATTAGACCCTGAAATTAGAGTGTGAATGGGCTGCTACAAATGGTAAACCTTCCTTCCATGACTTGGGCCCTTTTATATCCAAACTATAATTTATTTAAATTGGAGCCTATTGTAATTTGTGATTGGGCCCTTTTTACGAATCATTCCATGGATGTCTGAAGTCAAGAGCTTATTTTGGAGATGGTAATAATTATTCACTGGGATTCTCCAACTGAACTGTCAAGTTGCGCCCAAGTCCCAACCGACGGGGAAGTCGAAGTCCCAAAACGAAACTCAATCTTCTGATTGCTTGTGCCTCGAAGGTACTTACTACAATGTTTGATTACTGGTTATGTTTGGATTCTTAAAAAATCTTATCTTCTGTTCTGTTTCTTTTCTGTAGACTTAATTGTTTGTTGTAATTCCAGAACGAGGATAACATTTGGCGGGAAAACATTTACATCCTCATCCATAAAGTAGTATTAAATTAAAAGAATATAAATAAATGGGTATTAAGGTGAGGTTGATTTAAATGGGTATTAAGGTGAGGTGAGGTTGATTTAAGCATTACTCGAAATGAATTTTAAAGGAAAATTGGGGTTTTATTTAATTATTAGATATATATAATAATATATCTATTTGGGGGCTAAAGTACGTAAGATTAGCTTTTCTTTTGTTAATGGGATTGGGATGAATGCAGATTGTGGTGGGTCGTAGTGGGGGACTGAAATGCTCACCAATGAGGCTGGTGAAGTAACCAGGTTTCTTTGCTTTCTATATTTTCTCACCAATATTTATTTAATTCACCTTTATTTCTCTTAACATTATCTTTAGTCTCTACTTAATTGCTTTCCTTTTGCAATTACCTACGAACTCTTATTTATAGATGTTGCGATTAAACTAGTCTAAAACAATAAACAAGAACAAGAAGATTTTACGTGATTCAATCAATTTGATCTACGTCCACGGGCAGAGAGAAATTCTTATTAATTTGGGAGAAAACAATACATCAAGAATACAAGACATAGACCCCTTATATAAACATAGGGTATTCAGTCCTATTCGGACTAGGAGAACTAATCCATACCGCGGGGGGCTTCACCCCCCGCACCCCCTATCCCCTCCGCTTCCATCACAGACCTCTAGGAAAAATCCACAAAATTCGTAGCTCCACAAATTTCGGGTCGGGTCACAATTCGGGCCGGGTTAACAAGAATTCCAGGCACAAATAACAATTCTCCACCTTGACTTGAATTCTACATAACCCAATCGAAGTATCTCCACCTTAACTTAAGTTTACCAAATCACCAAAATAAGCCAAGCTTCCCTCTCTGCCAATCAAGCCCCTAAGGGCTTCATGCTATGCGAACATTTACCAAGTCCAAGCTATGCTTGAACTTGTCAGTTGTCAATGGCTTCGTCAACATGTCTGCAGGATTATCAGCTGTAGGAATCTTCTCTATAGTGGCCACCTTATTATCCAAAGCATCATGAATAAAATTCAATCTAACATCAATATGCTTTGATCTTTCATGATACACAGGGTTTTTCGCCAAACTCAAAGCACTCTGACTATCACAATAAATAACAGGTTTCGAAACATCCAAACCCAAACTATCAACAAGACCATGCAACCACATACCTTCTTTAATCCCTTCAGTCAATGACATATATTCTTCCTCAGTAGTAGACAAAGCAACAGTTGCTTGAAGTGTTACTTTCCAACTAATAGCACAACCATACAGGGTGAAGATATAACATGTTAAAGATCTTCTTTTAATAAGGTCACCAGCCTAATCAGAATCAGCATAACCAATCAATCCAGAATTACCATCAGAACCATAAACCAAACAGACATTCTTCGTTCCATTCAAATATCACATAATCCACTTAACAACCTCCCAATGAGCTTTACCAGGATTACTCATAAACCTACTAACCACACTAACAGCATGAGCTAAGTCTGGCCTAGTGCAAACCATAGCATACATCAAGCTACCTACTGCGCTAGAATATGGTATTCTACTCATGCAGTTAACTTCATCATCAGAACTAGGTAAAACACTAGCATCAAGTTTAAAATGTGCAGCTAAAGGGGTACTAACCGGTTTGGCTTTATCCATTTGAAAAGATTGCAGAACCTTTTCGATGTATTTCTGTTGAGATACATACAACAATCCTGCTTTTCTATCCCTCCAAATCTCCATACCCAAAATCTTTTTCGCTGCACCCAAATCTTTCATCTCAAATTCACT
>AWWV01011661.1:0-21413 GCA_001974805.1 Corchorus capsularis
AGTAGTAGAAGGGCAATTCTTGGGGAATTAGCAGCGGGTTTAACTTGATAAAAAGGGGTGTTAGTGTCGTTTAGGGTATGTTTGGTCGAATCTGTGTTGGCTAGAGTTTGGGTTCCGAGTTTTGAAAGGAAAAAAATATCTTTAGAGGTTTGGAGGACGGATCTTTCCGTCAATGGTGAAGAGGTGCAGCGCTGCTCGGATTTGAGGGAGAGGGAGGCGTCGAAGACAGAGAACTAGGGCTTTGGTGAAGGAAGAAGACGAGGAGGAAGGAAAGAAGAAAAGAAAAGAAAAAGAAAATATAAAAGTTGTTCGGTTAAGGCAGAAACGACGTAGTTTTGGGGCAAGGTCCGGGTCTTTGCATCAGATCAGGGGTAAAGTTTGTCCCTTTCTCAATTTGATCCTCTTTATTCATTAGTTAAGTAATTTAATTGCAATTTCGTGCTATTTAATCCCTGGAAGTTTAGTTTGAAGATAACTTAGGCCTAAAAGGATCAAATTTTAGCAAGTTTAAAATAACAATACCATCTAGTTCAAAAGACTAAGTTTTGATAAGTTTAAAATAAAAGTTGGGATTTTAGCTCAAAAAGATTAGATCTTGGGACAGTTAAGTGCAAAATTTGGCTTTTAGTTTATGATTTATGAGTTTTTAGTTTATGATTAATGAGTAGATCTTATTCAAGTTAAGTTCTTAGTTTTTTTTAATTAAGTAAATAATTTAGGTTGTCAATATTTTTAGGAAAAATGAAAAGTGCTAGTTAAGCATTCACATTCATGTTTACTTTTCATAAATTGCTGCAAGTTACTATGTTCATTTGAGATCAATTAAAGTGACTCCCGTGATGGGAAAGGCGGGCGGCTCATTCATGCGTGTCTGAGTTTGCTCGCCTTCTCCTGGAGGCTTGGAAATGTCCGGAGACCGTTTACCATTTATTGGGAGGCGATCAAAGGCGTTCCTCGTATAATTAATGGGTAATTAAAATTGAAATCGGATTTTCATGCACCATCTGCATCCGATGCAATTTCAATACTAAATCCAGTGATTAATCAAAGATTAAAATTTAAAAGAGATCAAGATCAAGATGTAGGAAGCAAAGATAATTAAGTAATTCAGTAATCAACTTAATTCAGGGTAATTAAGTAAGTCAGTAATCAACTTAATTCAGGGTAATTAAGTAAGTCAGTAATCAACTTAATTCAGGGTAATTAAGTAAGTCAGTAATCAACTTAATTCAGGGTAATTAAGTGAGTCAGTAATCACATTTAATTCAGGGTAATTAAGTAATTCAGTAAGTAACTTAATTCATGGTAATTAAGTGAGTTAATAATCAACTTAATTTAGGGAAGTTAAGTAGTTCGATAAGTAACTTAATTCAGGGAAATTAAGTCTAGTAAGAAGCAGAGATTAGAGAGAATAAAATGGCTTAATTAAGGGTAATTGAGTCAGTTAAGAATCAAAGAAAGATAATCGGTAATAAAGGCTTAATTCAGGGTAATTAAGTCAATTAATAAAAAAAAACAAAAAGAGAATTAGTTGTGAACAAAGTCCAAAAAAAGAAAGAATAAAAACCCTTTTCGAAAATTAAAAAGAGTTTGTGCTTGCATTTGTTCTCTTTGGTTTTTCGGAAGACAAAAAAAAATCAATTAATCAAAAAGAGTCTTTTTTTTAGTTTTCAAAAGAAGGGAAAGTTCCCGACAAATAACAATTTTCAAGAAAAATAATTGTTTTAATGGTAAGTTTTAAAGAAAATCCTCATCATGAGGAGCCCAAAAAGAGAACAAAATAGAAAATGGGAAAGTTCCCTACATTCCTATTTCGAAAATTCAAGACCCATTTTTGCTTGTTTATTTTGCTTAAACTTGAGAATTAATAGAAGAGTTTAAGGGCATGAATATTTAAGAATACAGACAACCGATAATAGAAACCCACAGTAGTCTAGACTAATCAGTGCCGTCTTTTGACGGGCGTCGTGGGGGGTGCTAATCATTCCCCACGCGTACCCGACTCCCGGACCATAGAATCTCTGGTTAAGTAGACCTTATAAAGTTTAGTGTCAACTTTGCCGAGCATAGGTTAACATTAGGCTTAATAATTTGGTAGGTGGCTAATCACACCTAGGTTAAAAAAGATTAGTGGCGACTCCTAGAACTCAGTAAGGGGTAGGACTCCCTTAGTTTTTAGCTTTTAAGTCGTTCAGCGGTAGGGTTCGGTACCCCCCGGACCCGGACGTTGCGACAGCTTGGCGACTCCACTGGGGACCGTTAGAGAGTCGAACTGAATGCTAGTTTTGAGTTGATTGGGGTTTCTAGATTTGGTTGTTGCTTGCATTTTCTTGTTCATTCATGTCTGATTATTCTTGCCTATCTTTATGCTTTTTATGTTTACATGCTTTCATTTTCTTGTATGTATTCTATCTGACTTATCATGCATTGTTTCTCTTCTTAAGGGTAGTTTAGTAATTTGGGTTAGGAATTGTTGGTAAAGGTTTGTATGCTCCTTCACACAAGCACTAAATAACTTGCTTTTTCATTCTGCATGAGCTTATACCGGAGCTCTATCCCTTTAGGAGGAAGTAAAGTAGCTTACCTCCGTGTGACAATCGTCTCCGTGCAGGTTTTGCCAAATACTTCCACTCAGTCTAGACCTTACTAGCCTAGAGTGGGCGACAGTAAGGACACTCTGGGAACCTTTAGATCCAGTGTGAAACCTCACCCAGCATGTAGATCCTCGAGAGACATCCATCATAGGAAGAGCCAATCCCGTGAGGATGAACCCGGGTACACAAAAGGAACATTTCTAACCTTTACCATTTCGTCTTTGCAAAATTGGATTGTAGAGTGAGCAATCGCATTGCTCACAATAGGCGGACTAACCTGCCCCAAACAGGCTTATAATCGGAAAGTTTTTTTCAAGGAAAATGTTTTGATCAATAAAAGAAGGGGCATGATTTCTCCTTAATTTTTAGTTATCCACTCATATTTATGTTCAGTTACTAACCAATCTTTCTTTGTTGTTTTCAAATTGGATGCATCTGTATAACTCTTTTTTTTTGCAGGTTGCATTTCATATCTTCATAAGCATAGTCAAGCATGCATGTTCGTGCATTTGTTCATCAACACAGTTTGCCATGTCATGCGTCTTTTTCATGCATACAATATTTGCATTTTGCATTTCCATGTGCATTTTTAGGAGTTGTCAAGCCATCATATATGATCACGCATACATTATGCATTAGACATCCACTTGTATATAAGGCGCATTTATCATGCATCGCCATCAGTACTATTTAATATATGCACTTTGCACAATTAGATAGTTCATATAGATCATTGGTAAATGCTACATGTTTTCCACTTGCTTTATTGGAGTCTAACATTCAGGGGAACACATAAGAGGCCTAAGTGTACCGATCGGGATTGAGTCAGAGGTTGGGTGACCTAATGAAGCACATTGTCAAGTTCACGGCGAGGGTTGGAGATGCAAAGCGAAAGCTTCTCTCCTCAGACACCTTGTAAGAAACACGGCCATGCCAGTGAAGTCACCTTCAACTCAGAGGATTCCAGGATTTCAAGACAAGTTTATCAAAAGTAGTATTTTCGATGGGCCGCAGGGCTCTAGATCAGTCACAAAGGGGCAATGAAAATCCACAAAGAGGGGGGATTTCTGAAACTTTTGAGCATACCCGACACATGCATGACATCAACATAACATTTTGGTTTAAATCATTGTATTGTGAATCTTTAGCATGTAGGATTGCATTGTGTTAATAGTGGTTCAAATTATTCCACTTTCATTAATCGACTTAATTAAACAAAATTTTGTTGTTAATAAAGAATAAAACTGCAGAATCAAGTGATCACCACTTAGGGACAGATCTCAAAAGTGCCCAGCAAGGGGCAAAGATCTTCGTCTAGACGACGACCAAAGGGATGAAGAGGTTTTCGATGATAAAACAAGAAACAATCTTTTCAATAAAAGTTTTGAATAAATAAAAGGTTTTTATACCCAAAAGAGCCCATTCTTTTTCTCGGAAAACAATTTGAACCTGAAGTCCCATACTTTTCAAGACACATATTGGGATCTCTTCATGCCACAAAGGAAATCACTTTCAGGCCTTGAGAAGCCAAATTGGCTCGGAAATCAGATAAGCCAACCCAAGTAACACCTTTCCAAATCACTTCAATTGTTGAGACACCTTTATTACCCTTGTGACCAGTGGAGGGGCAATATTCAGTAACAATAAAATGCTCATCAATAAAGAGGTCGATGAGGAAATGAGGCAAAAGACATCAGACATCAAATTCCCATTAAAGAAGGAAAAATTGGGCCTAAAAAAGAAAGAGGTCGCAAAAAGAAAAAAAACTGGACCTAAAAAAAGAAAGAGGTCGCAAAAAGATAATAAAAAGAATTGCAACGTCATGTGCTTGCAAAGATTTTCAAGATAGTCAAAAAACAAGAGACGTTTTTCAAAAAAATGGTTTAAAAAAAAAAAGGTTTTCCAAAATGAGTTTTCAAAAGGTTTTTAAGTTTTTTTAAGAGTTGCCTTTCATCAAAATATCTAGAGCTGAAATGATAAATAGCCTTCTTTCTTATCCCTTCACTTGCAGAAAATTATCCATTGTTGTCCCCTTTGAGCCTTGTGGATTTTCTTTCGAATCAACCCTGATCAAGGATCACCCTCCACACTGGAGGAAAAGAAGGAGTAGAACTTGTTGAAAATGAGGAAAGGATACCCAAGCACACTAATAGAGATGGTGCGAATAAAGGGGAATCAATAAGATAAAAAAAGAAAAAAGTGTGTCATAAAATAAAGAGGATGTGAATGAAAGCAAAAGTAAAAGAAAAAAATCACAGAAAAAAAAGAGAGAAGAAAAAGAAAGAAATGTGAAGTTCAATAAAGAAGGGAAGTTTGAGAATTGAACAAAGTGTTCAAGTGGAAAATAGACATCAAAGTTGAAAGAATTTTCCATACAAGCAAGAAAGTGATCCTTGGATCGAACACCCTCAAACACATTTTTGAGCCTTCTATCCTTTCTTTGGAACCCTTTACCCAATCCCGCATTACGTGCCTAATAAAGCCCATATTTGATCAGGTCAGGATATTGAAGGTGAAGGGATTGTCCAAAGAAATTGATTTTTCACAAAAGAAAAAATGTTTTTCTCAAAAAAGGTTTTTAGAAAAAAATTGGTTTCAAAAAGTTTTTCAAATGCAGGTGCGTGGTGAAGCGATTAAAAAAAAGGAAAAAAAAAGAAAAAGAAGAAGAAAGAAGCAAAGAGATGAAGCTCTAGGGTGAAAACCCGAAAGGGCAGTCTAGAGCAAGTATGGAAATTTTTGGAGTCTCCAACGCAGCTAGAGAAAACATGACCACTCTTGCAAGTGATAAGCATTGACTTAAGGGAATAAGAGCTGACAAAGTTGTCAAATGTTCCAACCTTATCAAGAACAATCAATACACTGAAACAAACCTTTTTCGACGTTTGCCTTCCAACCCCTTGGAACCATACTCCTCTCAACAACCAGTGTTAATACAAATCATTTTTTTGAGACAAATGACAAATTGAACAAGTTTTACAAAAGGTTTGCATTCCATTTGTGAGTCTATGGCGGAGGTTAGGTCGAGGATCTCGTACGAGAAAGTCCTACAACTGGTGGTCACCAATTTATTGAAAATGGTCAGCATATAGTGGCATGTCTAACAAAATAATAAGATGTTGTTAGAGGGAAATAAAACATTGACTAATCAAATTGCAATCATAACATGTTTCAAGAAGGTTAAGTTATATGTTCATCATATTTCAAACTCTGACTTCTGATAAGTTTGTGCAGGGAGATAAAGAAGCTGGTCATCGAAATAAGGGGGCAGTGGGAACCTCTAAATTCAGTCATTCATGGAAGGTCAAACCAAGGAAGCTCATCAAAGAGGCAATGGGCAAAGCAAGAGAAGTTTAAATGATTTTACTTTCCTTAATTAATTCAACATTCAGTCATTAGGCATTCATGGGCATTCATACATGCATTCCATCCTCATTCATATTAGGAATTTGCAAGGCGAGGAGTCAAGTTCACTATAAGAGTAGGAAGAAGGATTCCCGAAAGTTAGAAAAAGTCGCACAGGGCAGAAGAATCGAAAATCAGAACAAGTACAAATCCAGAAGGATTACAGGAGCATAGAATAGGAAAAGGAGGGCAAGATGGAGAAGATAAGAGGAAGAAATGTATAGAATGGATTTCACAAGGAAGCAAGCAGAGAGTTCAAAAAGTCAGTGCAGAAAAGGGTTAAGTCAAAAAACTGGATGAAACATATCAAGAGCCAAGTATTCCAAGGAAAGTTTTAGCAACCAGGGATCATCTTCAAGACAAGACATCTTAGAAGATTTCAGAAATATAAGCTTAAAATGACTCGGGGCAAGTTTTTTTCAGTGCATATTCGATAACCAAAGCTAATCATGCTTGATCCAGGGCGGTCTCTCTTCAGTAATTTCAATTGACCTAGGGCGGTCTTTCTTCAATTGCTTTCAAATTTGATCCGGGGTGATCATTCTCAAAGTGATTTTCAAATTGACTCAGGGGGGTCCATCTTCAGTTAATCGATCCAGGGTGATCTTTCTTAGTTACATGACCTAGGATGGTCTTTTAGATAGTTCCGTATTGATCAATGGCAGTATTTCTTCAGTTATTTTCAAGTCGATCCAGGGCGATCTCTCTAAAAGTGACTTTCAATTGACCTAGGGCGGTCCGTCTTCAGTTACTCGATCCAGGGTGATCTTTCCTCAGTTAATTTCAATTGGTCCAGGGCGATCATTATTCAATTTACTTCAATGATCCAGGGTGGTCCTTCTTCAACTATTTATTGCTTCAATGACCCAAGGTGGTTGCTCTTAAGTTCAGTTCGGAATGATCGAGGGTGGTCGTTTCTCAGTTTATTTCAGTTGGCCCAGGGTGGTCTTTCTTTAGGTTGAGTAAGAATGATCGAGGGTGGTTGTTCTTCAATTTATGTCGGAATGATCGAGGGTGGTCGTTCTTCAGTTCAGCTTGGAATAATCGAGGGTGGTTTTTCATCAGTTTGAGTCAGAATGATCGAGGGTGGTTATTCTTCAGTTTAGTCCAGAATAATCGAGGGTGGTTGTTCTTCAGTTTATTTCAGTTGACCCAGGGTGGTCTTTCTTCAATTTGCATCGGAGTGATCGAGGGTGGTCGTTCTTCAGTTCAGTTCGAAATGATCCAGGGTGGTCTTTCTTCAGTTACTTATTTTAGAGTAGTTTTTCTCAAACTATTTTCGAGTTATCCAGGGTGGTCTCTCCTCAAGATTTCAAATCACTCGTTTAAAACCTTACAATAAAACGGGTGTCTACGTCTTTGTGCGCTTCCCAACTCTCAGAAAGTATACAAACCACTACTTTGCAAACTTCCCAAAAGTTAGCAAATGCACAAAGAGGGGCAGCTGTAGACACCAAATTTTTAAATTCGCAAGTAGATTGAGTTTCATTTTAAAACCTTTTAATTTCGCCCCAATTTTAGCTAAAATCTTTTTATTTTTGCTTTCTAAAAGCTTATTCTTTTAAAGCTTGGCCAATTATCTTATGTCATCTAATTAAATAAATAAGAGGTTGATTGGAATTTACTAGTTTGATTAGCTTTGTATCAATTAGAGGGCTTAGGTATGAATCAAGCTTTAAAATAGTAAAATTTGAAATTACATCTTCATTGGTCACTCTACATAAGAATACCAAAAAGATTTTCATTCATTCCCAATTTGCAAGAGTGAGATAGAGAGTTTACATAAGTTACAAGCACCAAAGAATATTTTTTATGTCATAAAAATAATATATATACAATAATAAAAAAGAAAAAAGAAAAAGAGGGTCATTTACATTTACATTTTCTTTACCAAAATACAAGAGGAATTCCAAAGTAACCTTTCTCCCTGACCCGTGTCTCTTGGCGCCCCCACAAGTTTGATTTTAGACTACCACCACATGCTATGCACAAGAGCCAAGCCTTGCTTACTGTCACCGCCCTTTAGTTGATTCCACAAGTTCATACCCTTTCCAATGCCATTGCTCTCGTTCCAATATTGCCTCAAGCATGCACAAGAAGCAACGAAGCACATACAAGCATCTCAGAAGCAATTACAGTTGTGAGACCAAATAGAGGATGCATCATATGAGCTTAAAATCCAGCCACTTCCCAGCCATATTCAATGAACACTTTCATCTCACTGTCACACAGCACCAATATTAAGTAAGTAGTGGCGATAAGGTTCAAAGCTTAAATAAGGCAAATAAAGAGGAATCAAAGAGATGACTCCTCTTTTATATTACAGCAACAAGTTAGTATGTCAGGAAGCGACAATCAAGAGGGCAAAACAATTAAAATTGGGGCAAGCAGCAGGTCTACAGTGAGCAATTAAGTCCATCAAAAGCACCCAACATTTCACTCAACATTTCAGCAGCAATGGAAAAGGTCATTAACACATTCAAATTCAACATTTCAGGAACCAAGACAGCAGTATTGGAATCACAAGGCGACATGGAACCATAAAGCATTCAACATTGACTTCAAGTTCAAACAAGTTCACAGTCTTGGCCAATGCACAAGAAAATCCAGCAAGTTGATCACACACAAATGAACAAAAAAAATAATAAAATAAATAAATAAAACAGAGAGGTTGCTCACCTGTCAATAAAGACAAAAGACAGGGAAGTAAACGGGGGAAGTGGCCGAGCCAGCTCATTTTGGAGCCACACGTGCTCCATCAAACTTCACCTGCAAAATAAGAAGACAAAATAAGAATTAAAACAAAAATGGTTAAAATTCGGAAAATTAGAGGAACCATTGGATAAAAATTAATCTGCGGCAGGGATCAAACTGGATCCTAGTATAAAAGTCTCATTTTCTTTAAGAGAGGGAGGGGAGGTTCTTCGAAAAGAGAGGAGGGTAGCTAGGGTTCTTGGTGTTCATCATTTTTTTGGGGCTTCCTCTGAAAATAGAAGAAAAAAACGCACAAAAGGGGGGCGGAATTTTGAGGAAATCAGAGGGTTTCTGTTCTAAAAACTAGGGTTCAAAGCCTAGGTTTTAGATCCTAAACAAAAACACAAAATAGAGAAAAGGAGGGAGAGATCGATCGAAAGTTAGAAAAAAAAATGCACCTTGTTTAGGTTCGAGTGGGCTTAGCGTCTTCTGAATCCTCGTTTGTCTCTGCTTATTCCGCTTTCCAAATCGTAGAGAGGGAGAAGCTTCGTAGGGGAAACGGTGTATAGTTGCTTATTTTTGGGTGTCTCAAGGTCTCTTTTTTTCGGTTTTGAACAAAAGGAGGTTGCTTGGAGCGATTTGGGGTCGAGTCTTGGCAGAGTAGTAGAGGATGGGACTAGTTGGCGGCGTTTACAGTGGAGGGAAGAGACAGGGGCGGCACTGCAATTGATCTAGGGCGGTAAGAGGGAAGTGATTAGGGTTAGGCGTCGAACAAAAGGAGGAAGAAGAATAGTTTACGGTGATATAAGGGGATTTCGGGATAAATCCAAGCTTAAGGAGGTAATTTTCTAACCTTCATCGATTAAGTCCTTTATTTTTAATTGATTAAGTCCAGAAATTTAATATTTACGTTACATAAAGACTAAAAATTGTTAGAGTGTTTGATTATGCCCTCGAAAATTATTGATTGATTCGATTAACCCCTTTGAAATTTCTCCTTTTTGATCAATTTGACCTTTTGCTGATTAATTTTACAATAAAAATCAAATCTTTAGCTCAAAGGTGGGGTTTTGATGAGGGTAGGGTGCTAAAAATGTAATCTTTGTGTTGAAAGATTAAATCTTTGGAGTAATTTGTGAATAAAGATTGAACTTTTAAGTAATTTTTGTAAATAAAGAATAAATCTTTTAAGTGAAAGATGAAGCCCTTGAATAATATGGAATAAAAATGAAATCTTTAGAGCAGAATTTGGCCTTTAGTCTATGATTCGTGTATAGGTTTAATTCAAGTTAAGTTCTTAGTTTTTTTAATTAAGTAAATAATTTAGATTATGAATATTTTTAAGAAAAATTGAAAAGTGTTAGTTAAGCATTCACATTCATGTTTATTTTCATAAATTGTTGCAAATTACTATGTTCATTCGAGATCAATTAAAGTGACTCCCGTGATGGGGAAGGCGGGCGGCTCATTCATGCGTGTCTGAGTTTGCTCGCCTTCTCCCGGAGGCTTGGAAATGTCCGGAGACCGTTTACCATTTATTGGGAGGTGATCAAAGGCGTTCATCGTATAATTAATGGGTAATTAAAATTGAAATTGGATTTTCATGCATCACGTGCATCCATGCATTTCATGACTAAGTCCAGTGACTAATCAAAGATTTAAATTCAAAAGAGATCAAGATCAAGGTGTAAGAAGTAAGAAAGGTGAATCAGTAATAATCAACTTAATTCGAGGTAATTAAGTGATTCAGTAATCAACTTAATTCAGGGTAATTAAGTAGGTCAGTAATCAATTTAATTCAGGGTAATTAAGTAATTCAGTGAATAACTTAATTCAGGGTAATTAAGTCAGTAAATAGCTTAATTCAGGTTAATTAAGTAAGTCAGTAATCAACTTAATTCAGGGTAATTAAGTAAGTCAGTAATCAACTTAATTCAGGGTAATTAAGTGAGTCAGGAATCAACTTAATTCAGGGTAATTAAGTAATTCAGTAATTAACTTAATTCAGGGTAATTAAGTGTGTCAGGAATCAACTTAATTCAGGGTAATTCAGTGAGTTAATAATCAACTTAATTTAGGGAAGTTAAGTAGTTCAATAAGTAACTTAATTCAGGGAAATTAAGTTTAGTAAGTAGCAGAGATTAGAGAGAATAAAATGGCCTAATTCAGGGTAATTTAGTCAGTTAAGAATCAAAGAAAGACAATCAGTAATAAAGGCTTAATTTAGGATAATGGAGTCAATTAAATAACAAAAAAAGAGAATCAGTTGTTAACAAAATCCAAAAAAAAAGAAAGAATAAAAACCCTTTTCGAAAATTAAAAAGAGTTTGTGCTTGCATTTTTCTCTTTGGTTTTTCGGAAGACAAAAATCAGTTAATCAAGAAGAGTCTTTTTCTCAAAGTTTTCAAAAGAAGGGAAAGTTCCCGACAAATAACAGTTCTCAAGAAAAACAATTGTTTTAATGGTAAGTTTTAGAGAAAATCCTCTCATGAGGAGTCCAAAAAGAGAACAAAATAGAAAATGGGAAAGATCCCAAGATTCCTACTTCAAAAATCCAAAACCCATTTTTGCTTGTTTATTTTGTTTAAATTTTAAGAGTTTTAGGGCATGAAAAATTTAAGAATACAGACAACCAATAATTGAAACCCACAGTAGTCTAGACTAGTCAGTGCCGTCTTTTGACGGGCGTCGTGGGGGTTCTAATCCTTCCCCACGCGTACCCGACTCCCGGACCATAGAATCTCTGGTTAAGTAGACTTTATTAGGTTTAGTGTTACCTTTGCCGAGCATAGGTTAATATTAAACTTAATAATTGGATAGGTGGCTAATCACACCTAGGCAAAAAAGATTAGTGGCGACTCCTAGAACTCAGTAAGGGGTAGGATCCTTTTTTAAAATCGTTCAGCGGTAGGGTTCAGAGACCCCGGACCCGGACGTTGCGACAATTGAATACCATTTTTACTCTTTTTCACTGATTACCATTTTTACTCTTTTTAACTGAATACCATTTTCACTTTACTGATTACAATTTACTCTTTACCATTTTACTTTTTACTGATTACTCTTTACTTTTTTACCATTTTACTCTTTACTGATTACTCCTTGCTCTTTACCATATAACTCTTTCCTGATTATTCTTTACTCTTTACCATCTTACTATTTACTGATTACTCTTTACTTTTTATTGATTACTCTTTACTTTCTACTGATTACTCGTTATTCTTTACCATTTTTCTTTGCTGATTACTCTTTACTGATTTACTGATTACTTCTTTTAATTTTACTCTTAATTACCATTTTACTGATTACTTCTTTTACTTTTACTCTTAATTATCAATTTACTGATTACTTCCTTTACTTTTACTCTTAATTATCAACTTACTGATTACTTCTTTTACTTTCACTCCATTCTACTGATCACTTCCTCTTTTATTTCTTTTTACTGATTACTTTTTTTTTATTTTATCTTTTTACTTTTACTGATTGACCAATTACTTATTTTACTTCTTCTCTTAATTATCAATTTACTGATTAATCTTTTTACCTTGACTCTTAATTACTGACTTACCCTTTTACTTTGACCCTTAATTACTGACTGCTACTTTTACTTCCTCTCTTAGTTATCAATTTACTAATTAATCTTTTTACTTTGACTCTTAATTATCAATTTACTGAATGATCTTTACTTCCCCTCTTAATTATCAATCCTTTTATTTAATTACTGATTACTACTTTTACTTCCTTAATTATCAATTTACTAATTAATCTTTTTACTTCCTCGCTTAATTACTGGTTACCATTTTTGTTCCCTTAATCCTTTTACTTTAATTGCTGATTGACTGATTACTTCATTAATCCTTTTACTTTACTTTTTGCTTCTTTTGCTTTCATTTTTTTTGCTTGATTACTGATTGTCTCTTGATGTATGGATGCATATGATGCATGAATTCCGGTTTAGCAAACGTTTATACGAGAGGCATCATTTGGCCACCTTCCACTTGATTGGTAAGACCCCCAAATAAATGCCTCAAGCCTAGGAAATCCGGATTAAAATGGACAATGCTGTCAACATTTCAACCGGTTATTCCATCATCGGAGTCCATTTACTTTGGTTAAATGAGCAGGGTATCAACAACATTTAAGGAAATTAAACATGGATGCACGTGTAACCCATTTTATTGACTAATTTCTAAAATTACTGAAACTAAATTTATTCCATATTAATTCAAAAGTTTAACTCAAGTCCAAACTCATTAAGCCCAAATGAAAAAAAAAAAAAAGACAAGGCCCAAACAAACTAGAAAGTCCAAGACAAACTAAGTCTAACAATAGGAAAAAGCAATTAAATCTACCTAATCAACTATTTGAAAGCCCAAAGTAATTTAAGGCCCAAAGGGAAACCTAAACCATATTTTACTCCAATACAAATTCCAATTTTGCTAATTAATAAGTAGAAGCAACCCAAATTCTAGAACTTCTAAGGCTTAAATCCAAATTAAGACTTAAATAAACCCTATTTTATTATTTCATTTCTAGGTTATAAACTTATCTTTTAATCAAAATACCCAATCTCTATTAGTAATATAAACTACCCTAATTACATTCAATTCTTAAATTGCTTAACATACTAATTACCAGACATATTTATTCTCATATTCAAATTAATCTATTCGACATATATATATATATATATATCTATTTAAATTATCTAACCAAAATTATTTTTTCCAATTATTTAAGCCTAAATAATATTAGTTTCATTAAATTAAACTGACAAACACATAATTGAACGAAATTGAAACCTAGTGGACCAAATCAGACCAACACATCAACCTTATTGAAAACGGAACAGAGTCCATGTATTTAAATGAGTAAAGTTATTAACTTTTGGACCTAATTGATCTAAAACAGGGACCAAACTGAAGAAATTAAAAGCAATTAACGTTAACTAACGGGAAATGGTTAAGCTTATGTCATGCCTATAAATAGGCATTATTTCCCAATTTGAAAAGTTAGAAACTCTTACCCCAACCGTCCTCCTCACCGGAAATCTCAGTCGCGGTGGCGCCGCCGCGACGGAGCCTTCAACCGTCGCTGATGACCCTCAAACTTCGCCAAAAGGCTCTCCTGAACCCTCTGAGCACAGCGGCGGTGTCGGTTTCTCGCGAATCCTCTTAGAACTACCTAGATCTGGCTTCACCGAAACCAAACCCTAGCTTTCCGATTGAGAGGTCCTACCGTCCAATGGCTCCACTCCTTAGGTATGTTGACCTTCTCCCTTTTCTTACTCTTTCTATCAAAGTGACTTTGCAAACTAGAGTCTAGGTTTTGAATGACTCCATCGAACTCTAACCCTACTGTTTTTATGTTGGTTTGAGGTTGCTCTTGGGAGAAAACTAAAGAAAGCAACGTTGGAGGATTTTTATCAAGAGAAGAGAAAAGAAAGGTAAGAGAACTATATTTTTTGATTTTCTGTTTTTGTTTCTGTAAAAAAAAACTAGAATGGAAAAGACTGGTTTTTTTTCTCTCGAAATTGTATGAATGATGGAAAATGGCTAGGGTTTATGTTTTTGGGATCTGTGTCCTCTCCTTTAGGAATGAAAGAGGGGGTTTTTATACAGTGGTTGGTTCTAGGAAATGGAAGGCTAGGATTCGTTTATGTTTTTAATCTATGGCTGGAAAAACAATCTGTTCATGGGCACCCTTGCCTGCTTTTGATTGGCTAAAAATCAGATGAATTGTCTGCTGATGTGTATTACCCATGAAGTAATCTCTTGTGCTTACTGATGTCTTGGTTTTCTATACAGCCCTTTGATTCTTGCTTGTCAATTTGTTGGCTTGAATATGTCATGTGTACTGATTTTGAATCCATGTGATTTCTTCCCCTGATGACATCTATTCCTTTGACTTGCTTTGTACCTTAATCCTATGGCTGCTGATGCTTTTAAGGTTCCTGCTATCTTGCTTGCACATGCATCTGATGACTCTGTAAATGACATTGTGGCAACTGACATGGCTTTGTGTCTTGTCCTTTTATGCTGAAATGGCTAAAACTATCTGGCTTATGATTCTGTCCTAGTGACCTGGCCTTTTATCTCCCTCTGATTCGCTTACTGCTTGTGCCTGCCTTGTGTGTGCATGTGGTTATAGTGTGTGTGAGTGTGCTGGCCTCACTTGCACACACTCCTTTAGCGTCATTTTCTACTGCTGCGCATCTTTATTACTGTTGGTACTTCCTTGCCTAGACGACCCTTTGATTTGAATATTTTTTAGTCCTGTACTTGATCCACTGGTATATATCACAGGTGTAGCCTCACGTCCTCTCCTCCATTGCACTGAATAATTTTTAGAGACAAATTACTGCCTGCTTATGAACTTGGTCTCCAAGTTTGTATTAAGCTTACTAATCCTCTTGTTTTCTTGTGCTTTACTGCTGCAAATCCTGCAGTTTTGCCTCCTTTGTTGGACAAGGGCACTGCTGAGGTGGCGAGGGGGACCATCCAAGCTTGGTCCCCCACGTCCAAAAAAGATAAGTACCACACTGCGTTAGTGTTAATTAAGTACTGCTTTAAGCCTAATTGGTACTGACTAGTGCTTGAAATTTGCTTCGCAGGAACCTTGTGGAGATACTTGAAGCTTGGTGAAGGGAAAATTAGGGAAAGAAGAAAAATGAATCACATGATTTACTTCCAATGAAAATTCTGTATTATTTTTTCTGCCATAAGATGGCATGTAATTCCTGTATCCTTTTTTAATAAAATGACATGTCATTTCTTGCATGCACCACATGCTCACACCTACAAGGACTAGGCCCAAAAGAAGGTGCAATGGCATAATGCGCAAGCACCCCATAACTTTAAAGGGTAAAAGCCCAAAAGATAAACTGAAGTCCAAAAGAAAAGAGAAGTCCAAATAGGATAGTTTGGAAAAGTAAAACGATCCAAGGGCCCCAAACAGAATAAAAAGGGTATTAATTATTTGAGTTTAGGAAAGAAATTGACAAGGCCTAATAAAAGCTTGGTCTTAATTAAAATTGAAAAAAGGCATGGCTAATTAAGATTAGGACCTAGCGAAAATAACGTGTCTACACCACTTTTTGCAAATTTGGAGCACTTCCACCACAAACAGTCCACCAATCATCTAATTAACATCAAAAGTACATCAAAATGAGTAAGTAACAAGGTGATATATAACGAATGACAATAGAATAGAGTAGAATATTTTACCCGGTTTTGAAGTTTTGTAAGTATTTATTGCAACTTTTGCACAAAACTACCAATACGGTCTCGGAAGAGAGCTATCTCAGACACCAAATTGGCAGATGTCTAAACAATATCAGGTTTGTTGAGTATAGCTAAAAGTCCATTCTTGATATGAGGCGAATGCCAAAACCTATCCTCATCATATTGAAAAACGGGATTCAAGCAATATGCAGCAGCATGTATATCTTGACACAACTGAAAATCCCATCTCTCCTACACAATATTGGTAAGTGGCTCATAGAACCTCCTCTGATGCTTAAAAGTCTCTTGAATGGCATTGTTTGCTCTAATCACTCCATCATAAACATAACCCAAAACAGGCCTCTCATCAGAATCCACCATTCGCAGCAAGCGCACAAGTGGAGTCACAACCTTGACAAGCACTGCGCAATTATTCCAAAACTGACTATTTAAAACTTTATCTACCATTTTTTTTAGCTTTGTTCGTTTTAGATCCACTCAAAGCATTAAACTCCCTTGAAGTGACCATAGCTTGTAAGTCACACCTACGCTCACCCAAACTCTACAACGCAATGGAAGTAGTGGCAAAACGAGTCTCACCAGGACGTAAGATCTCTTTCCAACCTTGTCTCTTTCTTAACCAACTCAATGTCCACTTATGATTGTACAAAAAAACAGTGATCAAAGAAGCACCTTCAGCCAATTTTTCAACATGAGGCATCTTACCAATATCTTTAAGCATTAGATTCAAGCAATGCGCCGCACACGGTGTGCATAGGATATTAGGATACTTGTCATTAATCAAAAATTGAAAATGAGACATCTTAACAATATCTTTAAGGATTAAATTCAAGCTAAAGGATATTAGAATACCTGTCATTAAGCAATTTCCCCGCCGCTTTATAATTGGCTGCATTATCTATGACTAAGTGAACAACATTGCTCGGACCAACAATCTCCACAATGTCTATAAACAAATTACAAAGGTTCACAGCATTTGAAATCAAGTCAGAGGCATCAACAGATTTGATGAAGCATATTCCTTTTAGACAGTACACAAGGAAATTTATCAAAGATTTTTGCTTACTATCTTTCCAACCATCCCCCATCAATGTGCATCCAGATTCTGCCCAACTACTTCTTAAAACATCAATAAGCAATTGCACTTCCTTTTTAGCATTAACAAGTAAGTTGGTGCGCAGAGCATGATATGTAGGAGCTTTATAACCATGTCCGATATAAGCTACATCATCTGTCATTTGCTGAAAATATACTGAATTTATGACATTGATTGGCATGCATGTCTCATAAAATAATCTAGCTATAGCAGCATCTACCATACCCCATCTTTCTTTGGATTGCATTGCTGCCTTAGTAGTGGGTTGTGATCTAGGAGAAGTACCACTAGGAAAATACGATGCAATCCCTCGGCCTGAACCATAAGCACTACTATTTGGAGTACCTTCACTTGATGAGTCCCAACCAATAGAGAAAAAAAAAGAAACAACTTAAAAAGAAGTTTCAAACTTGAAAGTCAAAGTTAGAACTTAGAAGATTTCGGAAGAGACAGAGCAGAGCAAAGCCAAAAACACAGATTTGAAGAGGAGGAGGAATACCGATGAATAGAAACAAATTAAAGAGAAGGAGATGAGACTTGTGAGGCGTCGGAGGCCGATGGGGGCGGCGATTGCAACGGCAAACCAAGACAAGAAGCAGATCTGAACCTAGCCAAGAACCCTAGCCTTAAGATTTTGGGGATTTTTCTTCTTCCATTTTTTTGAGCAACAGAGCAGCAAACGGAAACCCACCAGATCTGCTTTAGTTTTGAGCTGTTTTGTTGCCTTATTTGCTTTCTCAAAATGGCCCGTTTTGAATCTTTTTAATTTTCATTTTTTTTTATTTTTTTAAAAAGGTGAAAAAACCGTTAATTACCGGTTTGATCTGGTTCCGATCAGACAGGTTGCACGGTTTTAGAACAGTTCAAGCTGACCGTAGTTTAGGGGTATTGTCGAACCGGATGCCTGTTCGATACCCGATTGAACCGGTCTAACAGACAATCCAATCCGATTTTTAAAACCATGTATCAAACATAACTTAACTTTCAAGTAATGGATTTGGTGTATGTTCTCGTCTCCAAAATCAGGCTCGTCTTTGAATTTCATTTTTAGCTCACATTTTGTGAAGTTAATTAAATGGGCTTAAAACAAAAATTAAGCCTAAGTCTACCCGAAGGGTTTGGACTAAACCTGCTTTTGGGTTGCATGACCCTAATATATGGCCCTACCTCCCCCATTAAATTACTGTTTGCTTGTTCTATATTCCTATCAATAAAAATTGATAATATGATAAAACCCCCCTCAATGCATTTAATGACTACTTGATTAACACTTGTCATGGGTTATTGTTTTTTATTAGCCCATTTCCATTTGGGTATTGCCGGTTGGGCCTAATTTTTAGTATAATTAAAAGTTTGTTTTGCACTGTTGAGTACTATTCCTTTTGCCCACTCCTTAACTTGACACCTGACTTTTCTTTGTTAAATTGTTATGTTGATTTGGGTTGGGTTGTTAGGCTTTGGTTTATTTGTGCTTTATGGGTTTTATTTTAATCTTGCCCATTATCTCTAGAGCTTATTCTCTAATCCTATTTCCCTTTTTGTTCTCCTGTCATTATCTCTCCTTTTCCTCTTGTTTTTTTTGTTTGGTTTTGATATCTTTAGTCTTTTCTTAACCCTAACCAGAATTTGTTTTTAGTTGGGTTTCATCTATTCCTTTCCTCCCCAGGAAAAAATTAGTTATATAAATAAGTTTCCTCAAGATTATTCACATACATATTATACCAAATAACCAACAATAAATTAACTCATATATAACACATTGTATGGGAAAAAAAGGGAATAAGGGCCGTAGTGTATCTAAGGTCGGATCTTGAGTCATTCTAGGGTAAGATTGTCTTAATAATGATTTTCTCTATTCACAAGACATGAACTATAAATCTTGTTTTAGGGGAAAAGATGGCTTCTTGAACTAGAGATCTTGCTTTAGGGGAAAAAACGGCGAATCACTTGAATCAACCAAACTGTTCATACTTCTGTTTTACTTGTTATTAAATAGTACAATATTAACTAATTGTATCTAACTCTCTCTTTTTCCCCTTATTTTTATACTAGTCGTCACTTTCATGTGTGTTGCACGTGACACAATATACTTAAAATCTTAAGCATACTACTAATTTTGTCACAAAGAAGTTTATTATTAGAGATGTCAAAATTTGAGCCAAGTGTGGGTATCCGACCCAACCTCATGAAACCAACCCTATTTGACCTAAAAATCTGCCTAATCCAAAACCGAAACGACCAGACCCAAATCCTCAATGACCTGAACCTGAAACGATCCGGATCCAAAATTACCTGAACCTGATCAACCCGAGAGATTAATCCGAAATTACCCCAATATATATACACTATATATTATTTGAATACCTTCTGGAAATTACTAAAAGCTCCCATCAATTTTTAACGTGGGAGAACCATTTCGCCCTGCTATTTTGGTCTTTTATCACTTGGAATTTACTAAAGGCTCCTTTTAACTTTAAATGAGGGACAACCTTTTCGCCCCCATTTCGTCTTTTCTCGCTAAGTTAATTACCCAATAATCTGTAATACCCGTCTCTAATTAAGAGTTTCATTAGTATAAAATCATTTTATTATGCCCCATGCATGTCAAAAATTAAAATTATTATTATTATTATCATCATTATTATTAAAATATTAACTTATTGATTTTTATTAAATTAGGAACATATTTGATTTTTTTTACATAAAAAAAAATCTTACTGATGAGATATGCATGGCAAAATTATAATTTTATGTACATGGCATAATTGTAAAATTTGGTATATGGCAAAATCATAAATTTTAAATTTTCTAAATACCTTCTAAATAGCTTTAGAAGCCCAAAGACATCCTTGTTTATATTTATGGGCCATCCGGCCTAAACAAATAAAGAAAAAAAATATTAATTAATAAATTGAAGAGATTTTTCACATCATGTTTCTACACAATTCTAAAGTCTTGTGGATGTTTTATTTTTACTCTAAACAAAACCAGTTATGAGCTTAATAAGGGGAAGGAAGAAATCATTTTTTTCAACTCCATCTCTCACGTTCCTCTCCTTTCATTTCTTAATTTCCTCTTTTCATAGCCTTAAACTACTACATGCTTTTATACTCAATTGAAAGCTTCTTTCAAGCTTAATCAAAGCCCCATATCAATTTGTTTCATTTGATTCAAGAATTTCATAGATTTGAGAGCTTAAAAGTTTGGATTTTGGTGGACATAACTTGGGTTTCTTCCATTTGAAGCGTAAGTAACCATTCCTCTTGGTTGCAAGATTTATTTTATCCTATCTAAGCTAATTCTTAACCCAATTTCCTTGAATTTCTTTTTGAGTTCTAAATTCTAATGAGATTGAGATTTGAAACTTGTTTATTATATTTACTCTTAAATTAAATTCAAGAATTTTGTATTTTGAATTATGTGACACTTGGGAGATAGAATTGATGAATTTTATATATTAGAACTCTTGAGACATGCATGGGTCATAGTAACCAAAATCACATGGATATATATATAGCCAATGCAAATTTTTAGTTGAAGTGGCATTGAAATGTAGAGTATAATGAGTTTAAGAATTTGATTTAATTATATTGTAAACTTATAGTTGACCGAATTATACATATATATAGATTCTAATGGCCAATTTTCTTTTGACGAATTATTAGCTAATTCATTGGTAGTAGAATTGCCTTTTGCCCATGGAGTTGATGAATTGAAGAGATTGGATTAGGTAGAGCTTGTCCATAAGTTGAACTATACATATATATATATATATATATATATATATATTGAATATTGAATTCATGCAAAATGGCTTGATTATGACTTGAGGATGGAAGTTTTTATGTGGTGTGTTATAACTTATACCTATTGATGATATTTGGTGGATTGATGGAGAGTTGAATTAGTAAAAGTATACATATTTGGTAAAGGCTAAATTATGTATTAGTTATGTAAATGGTGAAATTTTGCTAATTGCTTTGGTTATGGCTTGGAATTGGTGGAAGTAGATAGAATTCATGGTGAAAGTAATGTGAATGACTATTGAGGAATAGAAGAAAAACATGGTCCATAAGGATAAATTGGACAAATTCTATATAGCTGATTAAGCCTTATTCATAGTTTAACATGGTTTCACCAATTGCTTCCCTCAAATTTATATTCTTGTACTAGAAAGTAAGTTGACCATGTCTAGTTAAAGTAAGTAAGATTTACCCATACTAATGCATCTCTCATATTGTTCTAGGAGTTGTTATATTCCATGGTTTGTATAGGAGCTAGCACCTCAAGCAAAGCAAAGGAAACGGTTAAAGAGGATAGGGAGTGAACACCCTCACTAAACTAGTGAGTGGACATTTTTATTATTTAACAGTCATGGAAATA
>AWWV01011662.1:0-13881 GCA_001974805.1 Corchorus capsularis
TCAGGGTAATTAAGTCAATTAATAAAAAAAAACAAAAAGAGAATTAGTTGTTAACAAAGTCCAAAAAAAGAAAAGAATAAAAACCCTTTTCGAAAATTAAAAAGAGTTTGTGCTTGCATTTGTTCTCTTTGTTTTTTCGGAAGACAAAAAAAATCAATTAATCAAAAAGAGTCTTTTTTTTTAGTTTTCAAAAGAAGGGAGAGTTCCCGACAAATAACAGTTTTCAAGAAAAATAATTGTTTTAATGGTAAGTTTTAAAGAAAATCCTCATCATGAGGAGCCCAAAAAGAGAACAAAATAGAAAATGGGAAAGTTCCCTACATTCCTATTTCGAAAATTCAAGACCCATTTTTGCTTGTTTATTTTGCTTAAACTTGAGAATTAATAGAAGAGTTTAAGGGCATGAATATTTAAGAATACAGACAACCGATAATAGAAACCCACAGTAGTCTAGACTAGTCAGTGCCGTCTTTTGACGGGCGTCGTGGGGGGTGCTAATCCTTCCCCACGCGTACCCGACTCCCGGACCATAGAATCTCTGGTTAAGTAGACCTTATAAAGTTTAGTGTCAACTTTGCCGAGCATAGGTTAACATTAGGCTTAATAATTTAGTAGGTGGCTAATCACACCTAGGTTAAAAAAGATTAGTGGCGACTCCTAGAACTCAGTAAGGGGTAGGACTCCCTTAATTTTTAGCTTTTAAGTCGTTCAGCGGTAGGGTTCGGTACCCCCGGACCCGGACGTTGCGACAATGCCTGGATTGAGTTTCAATAGCAAAACTCTCCTCCTGGCTGTTCCATCTGCTAAGGATATTCATTTGCATCATTGCATTGTACCTTTCTCTGCAAATGAAATGAAAAACTCATTCAAGTTTTGCTTAATTGAGCATTTGTTAATGGCTTCAAAATTAGATCCTTATTTGTTAATGGCTCCAACTGATCTCTTCATGCTCATGAGCATTTATCTTGTTTTACCAACGAGTCTTTTTCACCTAGATGTTTTTTCTTTTTCTTTTTTTATACAATTAATATATGCTTGTGCCTTGTACTAAATCTGGAATTTCACATTTATAGGTGATCAATAACAAAAATATGGAGAGGGACAATTTTAGTACAGCAAGGTTAATAAACTAGAAGATAGGCAATCTCCTTTGGAAAGGAGTATGTAAAGTCCTTTCAGTTGGTCCAGTCCCAACTCACTTTGCCTTCATCATGAATGGAAACCGAAGATATGAACAGAATTTGAACCTAGTAAAGGGGACAGGGCATCGTCTGGGGTTAGAGGCTATGTTAGCAATGCTTATGCACTGCTGCGAGTTGGGTATAAAATATTTAACAGTTTATGCCTTCAGCATTGATAATTACAAGTGAAAGACTGAAGAAGTTGAGCGCGTAATGGATCTGCTCAAGTTCACTTTTGAGTTATCAACTGAAAAGAGTAGCATAGCACACCGCTATAATATCAAGTTCCATTTTTCAGGCAACCTAGACCTCTTAAGTGAACCTGTTACGAATGCAGCCAAGGAGTTAATGGCGAAAACTGCTAATTACTCTAAATTTGTCTTCACATTTTGCATTGCTTATACTTCCACTGATGAAATGGTGCATGCCGTTCAAGTTGCTTGCAAAGAAAGGCAGAGTGAAATGCGAGAATTGAAGGGAATTGCTGGAGATTATGAGCCTGAGAAACCTGTAAAAGTTGTGGACATTGAGAAGCATATGTACATGGCAATTGCACCTGATCTAGATATAGTAGTAAGGTCAGCAGGTGAGAATCGCCTAAGCAATTTTCTGTTGTGGCAAATGGCAAACATCGACTTGTATTCTACCCCAACGTTGTGGCCAGAGATGAACTTTTGGCATTTGGTTTTGGCAGTCTTGGATTATCAGCGAAATCATTCTTACTTGGAGAAGAAAAAGAAGCTTTTATAAATCTTGTTATGATTTTCCTGTAGGTTTGAAGCTAACATGGCTGCCTATCAGAATTTAATAACACATGCAGTCCATGTATAACAATTAACTTGATAGTGGAAGGGCCACTTCACTTCACTTATGTGATGATGTGATTCAACAGGAAGACAGTTGAATATCACTGAGAGTATAGAGTCTATCTTATTTGTAAATGACAGTTGTTATATGGTAATCTTATCTTTGTTTCATCATTTCCCTTTATTCTGAACAATTCAATAGTCATAAATGATCTGCAAACCTTAATTTGCAGTTGAAGGAGGTAATCATTTCATTCTTTATACTAATGGAGCAAGGCAAAGCTACCATATGGAGGTATACATCATCATTTTCACTCCTTCCTATGCTCCAAGGTTTCACATGGAAGGAATATTGTTGTTCTTTTTCTTTAAAAATCTTCAATCAATCTGCTTTCTCCCTATTCACTATCTTTATGTTCATCTTTTCATATCAGATTCTTCTTACATGGTCTGTTAGTCATCTTTTCCCCCATTTTACATATAAAAAATCAGCTTAATTTGATGCAACTTCAACAACATCTTCACTATGCCCAAATTTTACTTTTATCTTTCAAATTTTATGCCCAGGAAGATAAAGTAAAATTTGGGGCATTGTGAAGACGTTCTAGTTGAGCTAAACCAAACCACAATCTACATTTCTGTCAGATTGTGTTTATGCTAAAAGTCTCAGCAATTTCTTGCAAGGGCAATATTTAGACAATGTTGCAGCTACCGACCTTGACTTTTCCGGGTTTATGTAGTAGTAGCACTTTGGTTCTTGGCAAATGGGATTGAACTTGAATAAACACGAAATAATAAGATAGCTAGTCTTGTTTATGCCATTGTATATATAATTGCCCCAACTGCTAATATTGGTACTGGTATGATTCTTCACAGAAAACAAGTTATTGATTCCTTCATCTCGGCCAACTTAACCGTGAAGATGTTGCTCACATTTTTTACCAATACCTGAATCGTTACCTAAATCAATTAACTCTTTTAATTGGAACTAGAATCGTTACCTAAATCACTTAACTTTGACGATATTATATTAAAATCATATCAAAACAGTAGCAGCGACACTATATTTTAGACGATAGTAAATTTCACGAAAAGAATATAATGATAGTGCTTTGGAATTAGGAATTTTCATTCTATAAAACACACATTAGCAAAAGGAAAAAAAAGCATCCAATATAATTCCAACGGTTATTAAAACATTGATTATAGTTATTATACCTAAAAACATATTAATGAAGCAATCAAATTCTCGCGCTGTAGATAGGGGCGGAGCCAATATATATTAAATGGGGTCAGCTGACCCTACTGAAATTTAAGAACTCCTTTATATGGAGTATAAATTATAGGCAAAATTTGATTTTGACCCCACTGAATAAATTGTTAAGGGGGTCATAACATGGGACAAAAGTTAAATATTTAAATAGTTAAATCCTAAAGCCCATTAGTACCAAAAAAAAATCCTAAAGCCCACAAAACCCACATGGCCCACATGCAAAATACTCAAATCAACTTGTCCTTTGCAAAAAATTCTACCGGATTAGTAGAATTACAATTAGAAATGGGACCACTTGGCTTCAACTTCTTAAGGAAGTTGTATTATTATTTTTTTTTTAGAAAGGAAGTTGTATTATTATTCATTCTATTGAGATAAAAGAAAAAGGAAAAAAAATACAAGAAGAAGAAGAACAGACTCAAGTACTCAACATAGGGAAAAAGATACACCATAACCTTTTATTTCATTTTCTTAGGAAAAATAGAGAGTTAAAAATACAAGTCCAAAATATTGTATTTAATAGTTTCTTGATTTAAATTGTGTGTTCTTTTTGTGTGGTCTTCTACAACAAAAGGGACATTCAAACTTGAACAAGGAAGAAACATTTGAGGTAATTTATAATTTTACAATTTTTAATTATTTAGAAAATTTCTTTAAAGTTGATGAGTTTCTTGAATGATAACTATGTTGTATTGCTGTTAGATTTATTTTATTATCATTAGTGACATGCTTATAATTTTGTTTGTGTTAGATTTATATTATTTGTAATGGGTAATATGTCAAATGTGGTTAAATGTTTGTTTTAGATGAATTGATTATTTTTTGTATGAATTTTAATCTTATTTCATAACTTTTTAAGTAAAATACTTGTTTTATTTTAATCTAGATAATTGTAAATAGTAATTTTATGTTAGATGTTAACTTTTGACCATATATTATGATAATATATTATGTATAATAATTTTTATATTGTGATCTTTTACATATAGGTAATGTTCTTTATTGACTCCACTGAACTAAATTCCTGACTCCGCCACTGGCTGTAGACCTCTTCTTAGACAAGTCTGGTCGGAATATGAACGGTTGATGCAGAAATTTATACAATATCATCTTGCATCTTTTTTATGACGTACTCAAACTAAAAAATAATTAATCGTCTTAGATCAAGCATTTTAAGTAGTGTAGCTCTGATATCATAATGAAATTCAAGTTAAATATAAGGTATAACCCAACAATCATTTCCAAGGCAAAACTAATAAATTTTGTTCAAATCTTCTGGTGCCAGTCCTAAATCCTTATCGATCGGTCTGTATATGTTTTCTAGAAGGTATCCAATGCTAATAGAATAAAAATAAATAAATAAGAGTACCCTGTAAATATCCACATGTTGTCGTCGGTGAGCTCCATGTTGAAATTTTCCTTAAAATCTAGTTTTAAATGTTCCTCCTTTCGCCCGAAACCAGTAAGCAGTAAGGATGGTCATCAAAACAGTAGTAGCGACACTATATTTTAGGCGATGGTAAGTTTCACAAAAAAAAATTTAGTTATAGTGCTTAGGAATTAGGAACTTTCATTCTGTAAAACACACATTAGCAAAAGGAAAAAAACATCCAAATAATTCCAACGGTTATTAGAACATTAATTATAGTTATTGTACATAAAATCATGTTAAGGAAGTAATCAAATTCTCGAGCTGCAGACCCCTTTTTGGACGAGTCTGGTCGGAGTATCAACGGTTGATGCAAAAATTTATACAATATTATCTTGTTTATTTTCTATGACGTATTCTAACTGAAAAATTATTAATCGTCTTAGATAAAGCATTTTAAGCAGTGTGCCTCTTATATCATAATGAAATTCAAGTTAAACATATGGTATACCCCAATAATCATTCCCAAGGTAAAATTCATGAGTTTGTTCAAATCTTGTGCTGCCAATCCCCAATCCTTATCGGTCGGTCTGTATATGTTTTTCAGAAGGTATCTTATGCTAACAGAGTAAAAAAAATAAGAGTACCTCTGTAAACATCCACATGTTGTCATCAGTGAGCTCCATGTTGAATTTTTCCTTAAAATCTTGTTTTAAATGTTCCTCATTTCACCCGTACCAGTAAGTAGTCATGATGGTCGTCAAAAAAGTAGTAGCAACACTATATTTTAGGCGATGGTAAGTTTCACAAAAAGAATCTAGTGATAGTGCTTTGGAATTAGGAATTCTCATTGCATAGAGATAGAGATTATGATCCGCTGGACTTCTTAGCAGACCAACAAAAAATAAAGGAATATAAATAAAACAGAAAAAAAGGAGAGAGAGAGAGGAAGGGGTCAGGATTCAGGAACCTCGGAAAAATAAAATACTAATTTTTTTGGATAAGTAAATGTTTTTATTTATCCAATAGCATCAAGCTCAAACTACAACTTCATACAAGAGAATTCAGCTGAAAGTTGCAACAAACATCAAATACAGAGTAAAACAAATGGAAAGAGTACAAAGGAACAGTTAAAGAAGGTTAGGAATGTGAAGCTCCCAGCTCGTGCTTAGCTTGACATTGACATAATCCTTCTTGACTTTATCCGTACCATGTAATCTGTAACGAACAGTATCTCCAGTAGCTTTGAACAATTGATCTGTAGAGAGTGGGATTCCTGCAAAATACCAGGAGTTACGTTCACACCAAATACCATAACAATAAACACTCCAAGCAATTTTTAAGATCAAAGTAAGGAGAGCATTGCCTTTTAGTCCTTGTACAGCCCAAGACACTTCAAACCTCCAATCTTGAGCCTGCCTTGAAAAACCACATTTGGAAAGAACCTTACTCCATGCTTCTATAGTGAATACACATGAGAAAAATATATGGTCACGTGATTCAACCTGTTGATTGCAGAATAGACAATTCAAATTATATATTTGAAGTCCCCATGAAGCTAACCTAGCCTTTGTAGGCAATCTGTCCTGAATAGCCATCCAGGAGAGCATAGAGTGTTTTGGAATATGGTATTGAAACCATATCAATCGTTGCCATACAACTATCAGCCGTTTACATCTAAGTTCTTCATAAGTTATAACAGCTTTATATGTGTTACCATTAATTCTCCATGTTCCATCTGATTGAATAAAAAGCATGGCAAGCTTTCTAAACTTTAAGAGCTTCTTAAAACTCCAACTATACCTCTGTAAGATTGAGATGTGCATAATCTTCTGACCTTTGAGAACATATTCTTGTATCCATGACACCCAAATCGAACCTGCCTGCATTTAGAGTGACCAGAGGTTTCTAAGAATACATGCTTTATTCCAAAGCTTTAGATCTTTTAATCCGAGTCCACGCTCTGATTTTGGGCAGCAAACATGATTCCAGCTTACCTTTGCACCTTTGTTGGAACCTTCCTTCTTTTTCCAAAAGTATCCAGAACAAAGCTGATTCAATTTTTTAATAACAGAGCTAGGTAAAATAAAATGCTGACACCAAAAGTTTTGTAAACTACAAAGTACAGATTGCACAAGTTGAAAACGTCCTGCATAAGATAAAAGGTTTTGTTGTCTAGCAGGAGATTCTCTTAGAGACTTTCTCAATAAGTGGACCACAATCTCTTTCGCTAAGTCTTTTTGTTATCAATGGTACAACAAGGTACCTCACTGGCAAGGCTCCTAGTTTAAATCCAGATAACTGTTGAATTTGATTAAGGACTAGTGAAGGAATTCCAGCACAAAAGATTTCACTTTTTGTACTGTTTAGTTGTAAACCAGAATATTTGTAAAAGAGCTGCAAAATATTACACACTCCCTCAACAGAATTTGGATCTCCTTTTGTGAAAATAAGAAGGTCATCTGTAAAGCTCAAATGAGTGAGTTGGACCTTTTTGCACTTAGGGTGATATGAAAAAACACCATGAGCAGCACCAGCATTCAATAATTTTGAAGGAATATTCATAACAAGGACAAAGAGGTAAGGTGTAAGTGGATCACCTTGTCTTATCCTTTTTTCTCCAGAAAAATATCCACAAAGTCCACCATTGATAGCTATAGAATACTTAGAGTTGTATAGCAGGCTTGAATCCAATTTCTAAATGATAGAAAATTCCAATCGACAGAATCAAATGTTTTCTTCAAATCAATTTTAAGAGAACATCTTGGGGACATGTTGGCTCTATGATATCCACAAACAATTTCTTGTGCTAACAACACATTATCAACAAGTGAATGCCCTTCAATAAAAGCACATTGGTTCTTACAAATGATGAAAGGTAAACATACCTTAAGCCTGTTTGCTAAGATCTTTGTGATGTATTTGTACACTAAGGAACAACATGAGATAGGCTGAAAGTCAGACATCCTGCTAGGATTAGGGACCTTGGGGACTAGTAATATTGTTGTAGAATTGAATGCTTGAGGTAGAGCATTAGTATGAAAGAAATAGAGTATCGCATCATCTTGACCAATAATACTCCAAGTAGATTTGAAAAAATAAGTTGAATATCCATCAGGGCCCAGAGCTTTATCATTATTCATGGCAAAAAAGGTATTTTTGATCTCTTTAGGAGTTATAGGGACTATTAATTGCTGCTTTAAATAAGGTGGAATATAGGTTTGTAGTAGATCTTGCAACAAGTCAATAGAACAACCCTCCACGTGAGTGTCTTTATCTCCCATCGACTTTTAAAAAAACTGGATAGCTTCATGAGAAATAGAATCAAAAGAGTCCAATCTCTGCCTATGTTCATCTAATAGAACCTGGATTGTATTCTTTTTCTTTTTCTTTTTTTGCTTTCATTGTCTTACGGAAGAAGCTAGTGTTTTTGTCCCCTTCCTTAATCCATTGTGTAGACACCCATTTTTGTCCTGTATCCTCCAATTCAAATCAATTTATTTCTTATTTGGCATTAAGGTCACCTAAGGGCATTTTGGTCATTTTCATATTCAGGGGCATTTTGGTCATTTTTTGCATTGAGGAATATTTAGGGCATCTCTTCTAATTCACATTAGCATTTAGTGCATTTCATTCATTAGTAGAATATTAGATTTTACTTTAAGTAGTTAGAATTTACCTTTGATTTGATTCCATTCAAAAAAAAAATACAAAAAAAAGATGAAAAAATGAAAAATATATATAAAAAAGGTAGGGAATATTCGTTTATTTGATTGCATTTTACTTTGCAAGTTCTGGCTCATTATTTTTACAAAATACAAAATACAAAAAAATAATAGAAATAATAAAGGATTGAAAATGACAGGGATTTCTTAAATTGATTTTCTTTCCTAGCCCTAAGTCCTCTACGTATTTGTAACTACAAAGCTCTTGTCAAGATGACCACCAATGTCGACCCAATTGCACCATCATTCATCAATGTCCAAGAGTCGATATGCAGCTTCATGTTTTCCTAACGCCACATTCTTCTTTCGAGCTTTATTGGGTATATAACTTGAATCTGCGATGGCAAAGATAGGAATCAGTGTTAAGCGGTGCTGCTAATGAAGCAAATTTTAGCAGAGCTAAACAAGTAATGAAGCAAGATGCTCTCATAGAACAGTTGGCCTAATTTCGAATGAAATAATGAAATGGCGAGAATTGCACTTCATGGCAACCAAAAAACAGTTTGTCATAGAGCATAACACTTCTAGTAAAGCATTCATTTTCAGTCACTCATCATGATTACTACAGTTCTAAGTATACTTGCCATTGCAATTCAGCAGGCCATTGAAACGTGCACCATACTCTCAAATAAAGAAAACAATTTAGTAAAGGGGGCATGAAATTCAGAGAGGGACATCAATGCAGCAAAGATAGACACAGAGCAGATTACAACATCCAAATGGGCAGTTCTTCTTAGGCAATCACAGTCAGCAACAACCAATTCGAAAACAGGGCAGTGGCACATTAAGCAAGAAAGAAATCAACAGTCTGGGGCACTAACCAGAGATATAAAACCAGAGGAAAACAAGCCAGTACATGGTAAGGGAATTTGCGGGAATGGTCAACTAAGCAGATATGCAGGTATTTTGACAAGGCACAGTGTAAGTGTGTGAAGTGAGAGACTATAAAACTGACTCAGCAGAATTACAAGATAAAAGTCCACAGAGTATTATCATGCAGCAAGTCAAGCAATTCAACAAAGCAAATTAATGAAGGCCAAAGCAAAACATGCAATGCACCTATTGAACCAATGTACAAGAGCAACATGAAATTCAATATTACAACAATTCAGCAAACACAATAAACCCAATTTCAGCACAAGCAAAAATGGCATTCGGTTATAATAGATAAAAGAGAAAGTTACAAAGAGAGAATAGGGAATAGACCTTAGAGAGAGAAGATTCCCAAGCCGTTACCAAGCCAGCCCACTTTTCATCTCTATCTTCAAAGCTGCACAAGAGACAACAATCTGTTAGCTAAGAAAATGGAAAAAGAAAAAAAAAAAGAAATTAAGGAGGAAAATACAGCTAAGGAAGGGGATAGGATCGATTGAAAAAACAGATTCAAGGGTCGATGAAGAGGATCTCTCTCAGAGAGGATGAAAAAAATGAACTCTCTCCTCTCTCCCGAATACTCTCTCTCTCTCATATCAACAATTCAACAACTTCTCTCTACACACTACACAGAACACACTGAATGGAAATGATTCTCTCACTCTTCAATTACTCTCGAACTCTCTCTAAAAAATTTCACATCATTTTCTCTCTAAAAAAATATACAGAGCAATTTTCTTTACTCTCTCACGGTAATCTCCTCTTTTGAACCCGAAAAGCCCTCAAGTCTCTCTAAAAAAAAAAAAGCGAATCATCCTCTCTCAAATTTCTTCAAGTTAAAACTAGGGTTCTTAAAGAATAAAATTGGGGGTTTTTCGGTTGAAGCAATCTCACCTGAAATTGAAGCGGGAGATCGATAGAGAGAAGAGAGCGGAACAAGACCCCAAAATTTGGGGCCATTTCGATGGTGGAATCACCGGAATCCGAGCTTCCAAAGCCTAGGTCATTGCCGAGACCTTGAAAGCTCACAGCTTTCGATTTGTCGAAGGTTGCAGCGGGTTCGAGGTGAAAAGATCGGATCAAGGAGGCCATTGAAGTTGTTGGGGTTAGAGATTAACAGAGGGTTCGACGGTGGTTCAAGTAGGTGAAGGGAGTAAGCAGCGGCGGTGAAGGAGAAAGCTGGAAGAAGAAGAAGAAGCGGAAATCGGATTAAAAGGGGGCAATTTCAAGAGAAACGACGTCGTTTTGACTGGTAAGTCCTCTGTTTCATGCAATTCAGTCCTCTTTCCTATGTTATCATGCAATTTAGGGCTTGTTTGTTTGGTGTATTCAATTTTGCTTCTAATTTTGTAATTGATGAAATTTATTTTACTTAATTCATATATGTTTATGTTGTTATGATGGTAACTTGATGACTAAAGTGATGATCTTGCTAAAAGCTTACATTTTTTAGTAAAAAAGGTGTTGTCTTTGGTTGGTAAAAGATAATGGATTAGGTCAATGTTCATCATTTATGCTTTAATGGTTTATTTTGTGAAAATTTATGTCAAAAAAGTTTTAAGTTGCTAGTTTCCTTGTTAAAGGTATGATTTTTATTTGTTATAGCATGGTTATTTAGAATTTGATAATGTATTTTTTTGGAATTTAATTTAAACTAAAAAATCAAGTCTTTAGTATAAAGTTTTAATTTTTAAACTATAGTTGATTCTGAAATGGATTCCTGATTACTTCTTGAGTTGATTTTAATTATAAAAAGGAGATTTTGAATTTAAAGCTTGAATTTTTATATTAAAATTAGCTCGATAATTGATTTTTACATCATTGTGGGCTAATCTTAATTTGGAAAACCTAAGTTTTGAATTAAAAGGTCAAATTATTTTGATTAAGAATTAACTCAAGGAGGGATTGGTGAATCCATTTGAATTGATCTTAGTTTAAGAATCAAAACTTAAATTTAAAGGCTTAATTCTTTAGGTTGAGTTAAAACAAGGAAATAGTTCTAGTTTTAATAACTTGTTTTTAGGTTCATAAGGTGATTGTGCAATTGAGTTCCTGATTTGCTTTATTCATGTTTGATGATTCCTGAACTTTACTGATTGTTTTTTTAGTGTGCAGAAAGGTCCCCAGTGTGTCTGTTTTGGCCCTTAAGCTTTTGTTTCCCTTTGTTTTAAGTCATTAATTATTCAATTTATCGGCCTAATTAAACCCTTGGGATTTGTAATAAATTAGTAATTAGTATAGGGATAAAGTAGAATCATATGCATTCATGTTATACATGTTATATATCATCTTGTTACATTCAAAAATGTATTAACACTCGTCTTTTGCCGAGATGAAGGACCTTTCGGATAAATGTACTCGGGTACGAATTTCTGGGAGATCCTTCTAGACCGATTTATTCCATAAATACCCCCATAATGCGTGGGAAGGGTTTATGGAGTTGACTTTGGGTAGACTTGTGTTAATGCATGTAAGTAAGATCAATCTTTCATGCATTTTTATTGTCATTCAAGAGAGTTAGCTAAGTAAGAATCAGTAAACAGTAGTTGTTTTACAATGACGGGTGGGCCCCAAATAAATGTACTCGGGTACGAATTTTTGGTCCTCGCCTCGAGATTGAATTATTCCCGAGATACCCCCATAATGCGTGGGAAGGGTCTCGGGTTAATTTCAAGTACACTGATGTTTACTGATTAAAATAAAATTCACCAATTCATGCATCATTCGAAAATAAGATAAAAGCAACCGTTTTTATTTAGACCCACTAGATCTTAGTTTAGATTAGAGGTACCGTCATTTGACGGGCATTTGGGGGTGCTGATCCTTCCCCAAATGTAACAGACTCCCGAACCTAGATTTAGGTTGGAAGACCGGACTTTAAGTTTAGTGGGTCCAATGCCGAGCTTTGGATTTAACTAGGCTTAAGAGATCATTAGGTGGCTAATCACACCTTAGAAAAAAAGACTAGTGGCGACTCTTCTTTTTCCAAGTCGTTTCGTTCGGTTCCCCGGAACCGAACGTTTCGACACATTGGATGTGAGACTTTTGTTTTTAATAGCTCTCCTCTGCTGCCTCAAGATCTGTCGCAACGTCCGGGTCCGGGGTCTCCGAACCCTACCGTTTAACGACTTAGAGAACTTAAGACTAACAGGGAGTCGCCACTAATCTTTTTTAGCCTAGGTGTGATTAGCCACCTATCAGATTATTAAGCCTAATGTTAACCTAAGCTTGGCGAAGGTAACACTAAACCTAATAAACGGTCTTCTAACCAGAGTCCTAATGGGTTCGGGAGTCGGGTACGTGTGGGGAAGGATTAGCACCCCCACAACGCCCGTCAAAAGACGGCACTGACTAGTCTAGACTTAACCATGGGTTTTCATATTTGGTTGTTTTCTATCTTTAATATTCATGCCATTTGACTCTTTTATACTAACTAAATTACTAACTTAACAGATTCTTCTTTTTATTAATTGTCATATTTAATAATTATCCTCTTCTTACTGATTAGCATTTTTAATTTCTTTTGCTACTTTTATCATTTTTACTCTTTTCCTACTCTTTTTACCAATTACTCTTTTCTTACTCTCTTTTATTTATTACCACTTTTTACTCTCCTTTTTTCTTATACTGACTACCATTTTACTCTTTGAATTACTGATCACCCTTTACTCTTACTGATTACTATTTGACTCTTACTAATTATCACTTTGCTCTTACTGGTTACTATTTTACTCTTACTGGTTATCTTTTACTGATTACTATTTTACTCTTTGCTGATTACCTTCTTACTTTTTACTGATTACCATTTTACTCTTTTACTGATTACCATTTTCTGCTCCCTTTTTTACTGATTACTCTTTTACTTTTTACTGATTGTCTTTTGCTTTTTACTGATTACCTTTTTACTCTTATTGATTACTATTTACTTTTTACTGACTACTATTTTACTCTTGTTGATTACCTTCTTACCTTTTACTGATTACTATTTTCCTCTTTACTGATTTACCATTTTACTGATTATTATTACCTTAACTCTGATTAATCTCTTTTCACTTAATTACTGATTTACTGATTACTATTACGTTGACTCTGATTAATCTCTTTTCACTTAATTACTGATTTACTGATTACTATTACTCTTTACTGATTATCATTTTACCTTTTACTGATTGCATCTTTCTTATTGAACTTAATCACTGATTACTTTTCCTTATTGAACTTAATTACCAATTGCCCTTTTTACTTTTTGGAACTTGATTACCTTTTCCCATTTTTCTGACTGATCGCATTTTCTTTCTTTTCCTTTTTTAGATTTTTCTTCTATGATTCTTAACTTATTGATACACTAGACTCTTAAATGCATGGATGCACATGATGCATGAGACTCCAACTGGATTCTAATTTACCCCTCAATTATACGAGGAACACCTTTGGCCGCCTCCCAATAAATGGTAAACGACCTCTGGAAATTTCCAAGCCTCCGGGAGAAATCGAGCAAACTCAGACACGCATGAATGAACCGCCCTCCTTTCCCTTCACAGGAATCATTTTTCTTGAATCTCATGAGCAAATGAATAACATGGTACTAACAATATTTAAGTAAAAGTAAATATGGATGCAAATGCTTAAGGCTAGTCTAACACTTCTCTTTTTC
>AWWV01011663.1:0-66601 GCA_001974805.1 Corchorus capsularis
CACTAAATCTGTTTTTAGATGTTTGTTTTGCGATGATACTAAACCTAATTTGAGTGTTGTTTTGCAATAAAACTAAATCTGTTTTGGATGCTAATTGTGATGAAAACAATTCTGTTTTGGTTGAACGTAGCATTGCAAATCAATTCTGTTTTGGTGGATAGCATTGAAAATAAATCTGTTTTAGGTGACGAGAAAGAGATTTCTAAGGAAGTTGTTAAAGACTGTATGTTAGCTACTAAAAGTGAGATTAAGAGTGCTTTGCATGATAATTCTGATTTGATCTTACCTTTGTTTCGAAATACACTAATGGGTACTAACAACTTGGCTGGAGATATTCCAAGCAATATTGTGTCTCTTTTGAGTAATTTTGTAGGAATTGGAGTTGTTTTGATGCAAGGAGAAAAGCCCGTAGCTTACTTTTGTGGGAAAATTCCTAGTGGATTTCCACCCATTAAAGAGATTGAATTCCATCCATATGTGGAGCAATACAATCAAGATTTGAGGACAAATCTTCTTCAAGGGGGAGGGAATGATGCACCCAAGGCTTATCATGGAAGGAATTATGCGCCAAGGACTTATTATGGACTTGAAGACAAGCATGGAGAGCATGGAAAGGACGTGCAAGGGCTGCAAGGAAGCATGGAGATGTATGAAGATCATAGAGATATCGTTGAGCATGTTCCAAGCACTAAAAAGATGATATTCGATCCATTGAAGATGCCTAATAGTCCGATGACAAGAACAAGAGTTAAGAGATTCAAGGATGCACTCATGGGCCTTGTTCGAACTCATCTTGAAGACTTGAAGACCATTGAAGTTCAATTGAAGAGCTTTGGTGATGATTTGGGTAAGAAATTACAAATCAATTACAAGTTCATCACATTGCTTGCTATTGATTCTAGATGGCCGGATTGACATCATGGCATGAGCCCATTATCATTAGTTATCTTTGTTTGGGCTTAATTCTATCTTAGATTAGCTTATTTTTAAGTTTGGACCTTATTTGGATTGGGCCTTGGTTGACTAAGTCCAATCCTTGTTTAATTATGTCTTTATTTCCTTTTCCTAGTTGGGCAAGGACTAGTTTTTCCCTAGCCCTTATATTTGGACGAAAATTAAGATTTATTTTAGGATTTTGGTTGACCCTATCACTATATAAGGCCACCAATATCTCTTGTAAAAGTTGAATTTGAGTTGATTAATAAAGTTGAGGATTATTTTCCCAAATTGATTATCTTAGCTTCATTGTTCTAGTTTGAGCAAACTTAGGGTTCTTCAATCTTGTAGAGTCCTAGCAAACAATTAAGTTGTGATTGCTTGGTTGTTTGTGAAACTTGTGATCTTAGGTGTTCAAGTGCAGGTCGACTTGGAGGTCTAAGCCCGACGAACGAAGGAAGATTTATCAAGTGAAGATTGTCAACATACACATCTAGAAGTTTGGTGATTCAAGTTGATCTTAGGCGGGTCTCTAAGGTGGATTTGGACCAATTACAACTAGATTCGTATCAGGATAGTTTCTAGATAGTTCTTATGTGTAAACCGCCTTTAGCCTTGCATTGAATGCTAGGTCGGTTTAGGAGGGTTCTAGAGGGGGTATTGATCAGACCAAAATTATGCATCTTTTTATGGTCATTTTCCTATGCTTTTTGAGTATTTTATGCTTGGTTATGCCTTTTATTTGGTATATTTGTGTTTATAGGTGCTAAAGTAAAGAAAAGTGCAAAATCACCGATTTTCTACCTTTTTGGAGCCTTTTTGGATGATTATTTACACAAATATTTTCCAAGGACAATTTGGATGAAGAATGGAGCCAATTTGATCGTGATTGAAGAGCTTGAAGAGTCAATTTTATCAGCATAAGATTGATTTTCAAGAGTTTGAAGCAAAGGAGCAAAGTTGAGTTTCAAGGCAAGAAGACATGTCAAGTGGCGGACAAGCACTGGAGCACATGGGTCTTGAGACAAACTAGGTGGGGCGCCAGGCTTACCACATGGGCGCCCAGCGCCAATCGAGGGTGCTACCTAGGCAGCACATGGGCGCTGGCGACATGGGGCCTGAGGCCAACACCCTGGGCGCACAAGCCATCCGCATGGGTGCCCAGGGGGAGTCGGGGCCAGCCATGCGTGCGCGCCAGCATGCCATCGCTTGTCACTTCCTCTTGAAGCTTCTCCAATTGTTTCCAGATTTGGCGACCCTTCTGTAATTTGGCCATAACTTTTGATCCAGAGCTCCGTTTGAGGCAAATGAGTAGGCGTTGAAAAGCTAACTCCAAAATCTAAAACTTTCTTGTTTTGGTGGAAACCCAGTTCGGACGTTTTCATGGACGAAAATGCCCTCAAGTCAGTGGACAGAAACTGTCCTGGGCCTGTTTTGCGGGATTGATCCAATTGAGCCCAAAATCTTATTTGGATTAGCTTGAAGACTTGGAGAGCAGCCCAGCACGTCCTTAGAGTTTATTTAGCTCTAAATTAACCCTAAGCCACCCTCTGTAAATACCCTCTTAAGACTAAAACCCTAGCACCAACCTAGAACAATTTACAACACAACTTTTATCTCTTTTTCTCTCTAGGGTTGCGGTTTGGGAGAGGAGGCAGCCGCCTACTCCTCCTTTCCTCTTGGGTTTGTAAGTTTTCAATCTCTCATGGATTGGAAACTCCAATCCATGAGAGGCTAAACCCTTATACTTCTTTTTCTTAGGTATTTTTGATCAATAAATCTATGGTGAGACTTTTGTTCTTAATAATTTGATTTTTCCGTTTGAATATGTTTCTTATCTCTGTACTTCATCTTATGTGTTTATGTTTTGATAGATTTGGATGGCCACCTTGTCTTGATAATATGAATGCTATAGTTAGATTCAAGTAGCTTGAGTCAAGTTAAAGTTGGTCCAAGTAACAATTGTAATTCTAGGAGTCCTAGGTTCAATGGGATATCAAACCTTGTTGAAATCTTTAGGCCGAGATGGAAATTGATGTAGGCAAGTTTGGTATTGATTTATCATGGATGTGGATTAATAAAACCTAATGCTTGTTATAGGAAGGGGTGAAACCTAGATCATAACATTAGAGGTTAATTGTCAGCGAGATGCAGATTAATCTTCTTAGCATGTTGGAATTAGCATCACGTCTGTTCCTATACCAATTATTCAAAAGGGTTGTTTAAGATATTAAGAGGATTACTTTGCTTCAATGAAAGTTGATGTCTACGTCTTAGGCTATATACCAATTTGGTATGATTTATGATTCTTAATTGATTGCAATTTAAGTCAAATTCAGGTTTTGTGTCTATGATCCATGGTTTACTTGATCAAAATAATTACCTAAAGGAGAAGAAGTATGCTTTTAATTAATTGTTTCTTTTAAATTGTTTTTTTAGTCATTAGTTTAGATTTACATAATTGTTTTCTAATTTAGTTTACCTATTTTGAAAACCTATAAAAACTCCCCTTTGGTAAGTTTTCCTTTTGTGTAATTTGGCTTTGATTTGCTCCTATCTTCTCTGTGGATTCGACTCCTACTTGCCCAAGCTAATAGTTATAGGTTTGTGGGGATTTATTTTGTGATTTGTTCAATGACCGATCACAATTTTGGCGCCGTTGCCGGGGAAGGAAGGAAGCAACAAAAAGATTGAAGACAAATTACTACCTAAGTATTTCTTACCATTATCTTTTTCTTTTTCGTTATTTTCTTTTTATTTTTTTTCGTTTTAGTGCTAAATTTTTCTTTCTAGTATTTGTTTTCTTGGAGTTAGATTTTCGAGACAATGGAGCAATCACTTACTTTAAGGGAGTTGAATTTCAATTGTTAGATGAAGTCCCCATGCATTGATTATCTAGAAGATTTCTCCTACGAGTTAAAGCCAGGAGTGGCTCGTTTGCTACCAATTTTTCATGGAGAACCTCACGAGAATCCTCATGAGCATTTGCAAGATTTCATCATCAAATGTGCTATGATTACTGGGATGCCTCAAGAGCAAGCAAGGCTTCGAACTTTTCCAATTACTTTGGAAGGTAAAGCAAGAGGATGGTTTTGGAGTTTGCCATCAAAGTCAATTACTTCTCTGAAGGAAATGGAGAGAGCATTCTTGAACTAGTACTTTCCAGAAGCAAAACGCACCGATGTCAGAAGAAGAATCAACTATTGTCGACAATTACCTAAGGAGAAGTGGTTTCAATATTGGAAAAGGTACAACAAGATTTGTGAAAGCTGCCCCTACCACAACATAAGTGAGGAACTCTTGATACAACAATTCTACGATGAATTGTTTTATGAAGATCGAGTCTACATTGATGCAACAAGTGGAGGTAGCCTCACATTCAAAACACCCACATAAGCAAGGAAGCTACTCAATATCATGGCTGAGAACATTCATCAGTTTGACACATCAGAAGAGATTCTCAAGCCTAAGGAGTCAGAGTTCGAATTATCAGTTTGCAAAAAGATGGAAAGAATTGAAGAGGTGGTTCAGTTGCTTAGCAAGCAAGTCGTTGACCAACAGGACACCATTGCCAATTTGATGCGCTATATGATTGCAAATCAAGGAGTGAATCACCAAGAACCATTCTTGCAAACACCATTAAACAAGGCTCAAAGACTCAAGGACAACATGGAATTTGACAATGGGTTGAACAATGCGCAAAGATATGGGATCAATTCAATGGGAATGGAAGACAATCAACCAAGGATTACAAAAGAGAGGGAGTCACAAGAGGCCCCATTTTCTTCCTCTACACCACAAATTAAAACAGTTCTTCCTAACCCTGAAATGAAACCATCACCAACTGTCATACCCCATGTGCAAATGCTAAGTGATGACGAGAGTTCTGTGAAGAGCAAGGAGAAAGAGAAGTTTGATTTTGGGATAAATTCAGTTTCATCTCCAACAATTTCTCAAGATCCACCAAGGAAGAAAAGGGAACCAAAGGAAAAAAAGATGCCACCCAATGATTGTCCAGTATCGTTTCCTCAATTACTTGAGCCACAAAAGAAATGTAGTGAAGAGAGCCAACTCGATTCACTTCATAAGTGGAAGGTAAACATTCCTTTAGTTGCTACAATCAAACAAGTTCCCAAGGAGGAATGGAAGATGGTAGATGGATTGACTACACAAAGGGATCATGAGGTAGAAATTGAAGCTACATCTTCATGGGAGGAACTAACTTATTTTGAACCAAGCACGATGGAAGGTGAATTTCATGAAATTGTTGTCCCAATCATGAAGGAAATTGAAGAGGTGTTAAGTAAAACAATGGATTTGGAATCACAAAGGCTTGAAGCACAAGACCCCATTCAATTTTTCTTCAATGATGAAGATGATACCCCATGCATGGTCTACATCCCTACAATACCAAAGGAGACTCCCAAGATTGTGCAAGAAGAAAAGGAAGTACCAAAAGAAGACATCGAGATGGATATTCCTCCACCTTCTCCACCAAAGATTGCCAAGCACGGAGAGCCATCAAATGATGAGAATTCAAGAAGCTATGGAGAAGAGGAATGGATATCTATGGATCAATTCCTTTTGAAGGATGAGGAGATCAACCAAGTCGAGGACACTTCACAAAGGCAAGTACGAAGCAATGCCAATCATGGATGCCATAAGCTCTCATCGCATCAACCTCTAACGGCAACACAAATGTCATTGTCATTCATAGCCATTAATGGGGTTTCTCTCAACAAAATTGGTGAATTCTTTCCTTATCTCCTATTTTGTGCTTCCCATTTTTGTGCTCATATTCTTCTTATCTCATCATATCTACTTTTTGCTTTGAAATGGTATGATCCACCTTAACAAAGGGAGATGGAGGAAAGTCTAGCCAAAGACAATAAACAAAGGCGCTACTTGGGAGGCAACCCAAGAAACTAACATCTGTCCTTTTCTTTTTAATTTTCTTTTTATTAGTTATAGGTCATTTTGCATTTTCAAATTGAGGAGCATTACAAGTGGAGGAAGCAAACATGAAGATAGCAAATGGAGCTTACGCTTTGCAAAAATAGAGAAGCTTTCTTAACTCCCATTTCCTTTAATTTCATATGCCTTGATTGTTGATGAATGCATATTGAGATTGATTGTTTACTCCTTCAATTAAATTGTTTTCCATGCATTTTTATTTGTTTTTTTTATTTGTCTTATGTTTATTTTGGATCTTATGTAAGACTTAAATGTTTGGATGCTATGATTGATAATATGTTTGGATTAATTTGCTAAGATTAAGTACAACTTTCTTTGTGAATTAAATCTTACATGTGCTCAATTAATTTAGATTTCCCCACTTATTGTTTCATTGCTAGTAGTAAGTTTACTTGATTTATTAGATTGGGTCGACACTTTCTAGATCGAGTCTTACTTGTGCACTTCATTTTTCCAAAAGTTTCCAAAACAACATGTTTTGAAATTTTTTGTCAAAATGCTAGCACAACACACATTGAGGACAATGTGTCTTTTAAGTGTGGGGGGAGGAAGTAGTCTATTTGAAAGATCCTATTTTTCTTTTCTATCTTATTGACTAGAGATAAATTTTTCAAATTTTTTGAAGAAAATTGAAATTGCTTAGGTATTTCTAATAAGTTTTGATCTAATTTCCATGAGTATAGTCTTGTGTAATACTAATTTGGTTTAAATACATTGAAAATATTTTTCAAATTTTCTTAAATTTCATTCTTTGATTGAGAAGTGTAATTGATAAGGTTTTTCATACCCAAAAATGGTTTGGTAAGTGCATTACTTCTAGAACTTGTGTTGAATCTTGTGTACATTTATAGAAGTATGTCATGGATATGTCAAAGACAAAGTGTGGGGGTATGAAGGGTAGCTAAAATTCTTTAAAAATGAGTGCTTTTATGAAAAGAGGAGAAGAGGTATTTTTGCTTAAAATAATAATAATAATAATAATAATAAATCCATTGTTGTCACTCTTTTCTTTAACAAAAGGAGTTAGTAACCCTTGGAAAGAGGATAAGAGGCATGAAATGCAGAAATATTGTCCATCTTTGAAAAAAATGAGTGTTAGTAACCTCGAAAGAAAAAGGGCATTAGTAACCCCTAAATCATGAACACTTCTAAGGTTAGTAACCTTACTTTTTTAAAAATAAGCCATCCTTTTTAAACACATTCTAAATCTTTGATTAATATCCATGATATTGCTTTTTCTTGGAAATAGATGTAAATACAAGCTTATGGTAAGTTTTCCTTGTCTAATTCATCCAAGGTATGTTGATCTTAGAACTTACATTATTCATTGGAGTGGTTTTATGCATAGTTGATTTGAATTTTATGGTCTTTGTATTTTTACTAACTTATATTGCATTTGATTAGAAAATGTAGATTAAATTCTTAATTTGTTAGAAGTACTCTGTTTTCTAAAGATTAATGCTTCTAGTCAATGTTTACATAATGTTTGTGGGTATCGTTCTAGTTAAGTAAACCCTCAGGAGACTATAACTCCTCCAATATAGACATACATTTGTTTAAAGGCTTGCGTCACGAGCTAAGTGCCGTCGTACACCTACGAAAGTGGAATCAATATGTTGTTTAGTTTAGGACTAACCCTTTTATTTTCTTAGGATTAACACTAGTTTGCTAAGGACAGTTAAGGGTCAAATGTGGGATAGCCAAGCCCATTTAAACACAAAAATCCCAATTTTTTTACCATAGCCAAAAATACTAAAAATTCCATATTTTCCCCATTTTCACAAAATACCTCATCAAAGCCCAATGCATAACACACACACAAAAGAGGCCCAACACATGAAATGGGCCCAACACATCTCTTTTCCTCACAAGTGGCCCAGCGGCCCACCAATAACAACATAAGCCCGTTAGACCACCACACAGCAACAAGAGTTGCACGGCAACTAAGACCTGCCACCACATCACATGGCAAACGAATCACACAACACCAAAGCTTATTGTCGTATGCATGGCAGAGGAATCAAACTGCAGCGCCTCTCAAGGGGAAGCTGCAATTGCCGCAGTAAAGGTTCCATAAAAGATGCTTACCAAAGGGAGTAATACTTATCTCTTATTCAAACTCATTTACATCTTAAAACTTGATTATGGCAATATAACACACTAATTATTTCTAATTCACAGAACACACAACGTGGACCAAGCCCACGGCGGGAAACTGTCGCAACGTCCGAGTCCGGGGGGTACCGAACCCTACCGCTGAACGACTTTAAAGAACTAGGTAACTAAGGGAGTCGCCACTAATCTTTTTTGATCTAGGTGTGATTAGCCACCTATCAGATTATTAAGCCTAATGTTAACCTAAGCTTGGTGAAGGTAACACTAAACCTAATAAACGGTCTTCTAACCAGAATCCTAAGGGTTCGGGAGTCGGGTACGTGTGGGGAAGGATTAGCACCCCCACGACGCCCGTCAAAAGACGACACTGACTAATCTAGACTTAACCATGGGTTTTCATATTTGGTTGTTTTCTATCTTTAATATTCATGCCATTTGACTAAATTACCAACTTAACAGATTCTTCTTTTTATTAGTTGCCATATTTGTTAATTATCTTCTTACTGATTAGCACTTTTAATTACTTTTACTACTTTTATCATTTTTACTCTTTTCTTACTCTTTTTACCAATTACTCTTTTCTTACTCTCTTTTATTCATTACCACTTTTTACTCTCCTTTTTTTCTTATACTGACTACCATTTTACTCTTTGAATTACTGATCACCCTTTACTCTTTACTGATTACTATTTGACTCTTACTAATTATCACTTTGCTCTTACTGGTTACTATTTTACTCTTACTGATTATCTTTTACTGATTCTTTACGGATTTTACTCTTTACTGATTACCTTCTTACTTTTTACTGATTGCCATTTTACTCTTTTACTGATTACTATTTTACTTTTTGCTGATTAGCCTTTTACTCTTTACTGATCACCTTTTTACTCTTACTGATTTCCTTTTTACTTCTTACTTATTACTTTTTTACTCTTACTGATTACTATTTACTTTTTACTGACTACTATTTTACTCTTGTTGATTATCTTCTTACCTTTTACTGATTACTATTTTCCTCTTTACTGATTTACCATTTTACTGATTATTATTACCTTAACTCTGATTAATCTCTTTTTACTTTATTACTGATTTACTGATTACTATTACTTTGACTCTGATTAATCTCTTTTCACTTAATTACTGATTTACTGATTACTATTACCTTAACTCTGATTAATCTCTTTTCACTTAATTACTGATTTACTGATTACTATTACTCTTTACTGATTATCATTTTACCTTTTACTGATTGCATCTTTCTTATTGAACTTAATCACTGATTACTTTTCCTTATTGAACTTAATTACTGATTGCCCTTTTTACTTTTTGGAACTTGATTACCTTTTCCCATTTTTCTCACTGATCCCATTTTCTTTCTTTTCCTTTTTTAGATTTTTCTTCTATGATTCTTAATTTATTGATACACTAGACTCTTAAATGCATGGATGCACATGATGCATGAGACTCCAATTGGATTCTAATTTACCCCTCAATTATACGAGGAACACCTTTGGCCGCCTCCCAATAAATGGTAAACGACCTCTGGAAATTTCCAAGCCTCCGGGAGAAATCGAGCAAACTCAGACACGCATGAATGAACCGCCCTCCTTTCCTTTCACAGGAATCATTTTTCTTGAATCTCATGAGCAAATGAATAACATGGTACTAACAATATTTAAGTAAAAGTAAATATGGATGCAAATGCTTAAGGCTAGTCTAACACTTCTCTTTTTCTTTTATTAATCTTCATTGATAATTAAACTAAATCATGAAATTAGATTAATTCCTATTATTATTTTTTACCAATTTATTAAGAATTAAATTACTTAAGCTAATAATGGAACTAAACCTTAGGCTAAACTAAAAAAAAATCTATCTAAGCTTCATGCACAAATCACTTACCATCAAAAGCCCAAACATATAAGGATAAAGGAGGCCCAAGTAGTAATAATCTAAGGCCCAAAGGCATTAAAATGAAAGAAGCCCAAATTAGAGTTTACCCAACTGAAAATGGGCCGGATGAATTTGAGTCGGGTCGAGTACGGGTTGGATCGGGCGGGTTCTGGATCCGGGTTGGTCCTAGCGGGTTGTATAAATATACAAACCAAACCCTAGATTTCAAACTTCTTCCTTCTTCCTTCTTGCGCCGCCACCCCCTCTATGACCTGAAATCGCGCCTCCTAGCCGGACCGCCGCGTGCCACCGTGCCGGGGCTACCAGGCACCTCCGATGGAACCGAGAATGTGCCGAAACCTGCTCCTCGCCGTCGCCGTCTCAGATCCGGCCGTAGTTTTCTCCGAAACACCCTCCAACCCTTCAAATCTAGCCTAAACCGAACCCATTTCGGACCTCCGATCCGGCGAAATGCACCGTTGGATTTGCCTGAAATCAAGGTATGTTACTTCCCTCCGCCTCCACTTCCTTTTCGCGTTCAACACCTGCTTAAATGAATCTCTAAAAGGCCTAGACCCGACGCCCGAGCCTCCGATTCTTTTTTTTTTGCTCTAAAACCCTCAAACCTTCTCCCTTTTTTCTCTCTCTCTCTCTCTCTCTGCCCTCTTAAACCCTACTGCCTCCTATCTATTTATTCCCCTTTTTTTCTCTCTCTCTTCTAACTGCCTCCTTTGTCTCTTCTGCAGGTGAAAAAGGAAATGGTCTTGCACCGACTCTCTTGTTGTACAGGTGTCGAATTTTGGTGCAAGGACCACCAAAATAACACGGTTTGCATCCTCACTCTCTGTTTTTTGTCTATTCCTCAAGGGATTTTTCTTGTCATGTGAGGGTTTGTGCCATGTGGATATTCTCCTAAATTTGTCCTTTTGCTCTGTAATTTGGATGCATTGTTGTTGACTGTCCTATATTGAGTGAACTACTTGTGATTACTTTTGCTTAATCTGATGCCATTGCCCCTTTTGCTTGTGTTTGTCGAATTGACTCTTACTGAAAGGCCACTTGCTGAATACTAAATGCTTTAATAATGCTGAATTTGCTTGAGAACTATTTGTGACTCCATTGTCTCTATGTTAAAAGCTGCCTTATTTTCATCGTTAATTGCTGCTTGACTTGCCTTTGGTCTTGCCACACTGACTTGTTGCCAATGATTAATGCAATGTGCAATGCTATTTGTGAGAGAATGCAAATTCTCTATTTTGCAATGCCTAATTTACTAAAATGCAATGCATAATACCAATTAATGACTGCTCTAATTATGAAAAATGTATGCTGAATTAATGCTAGGGAGGGAAAAATGCAATTAAATTTGAAATATTTTTGGTCTAATCTTGTATGCAAAATGCAGTAAGGGATGCTTGTTACTAAACTTTTGAAATTGCAATGTATTTACTCTGGGGTAACTTGACAAATTCTATTTAGCTGTTCTGTGTTTTGAACCTGTGTTTGGTGCTTTGCAAATTACAATTCGCCATGTTTTGCCATTTGACCTTAGAATGTTGTTATGTTCTGTTTCTCTATTGCATCTTCCTAGTTGAACATTGCCATTGATTTCATGCTTGAGTTGCATTGGGAATTTTGGGGTTATCGAATCTGTTGTATTTACATTGCTTCATGTATGCTTAGTCCCCTATTCCCCTGTCTATTTGCTGCCTTTTATGCCTCATTTGCTTGATGCTTATAAGTCAGTTTTGTACTCTGCACTTACCCCTCTGAACTGCTTAGTTTGCTTTGCTTTGGGTGACCATGCATGTCTGAACAAAGTGCTGGGATTATTTGTTGTTGTGAGCTTGTTCTTTTCTGCTTGCCATCATTTCCAAGGCTGTATGGGTGTCTAGGGATCAGAAATCAATTCTGAATCCCTTACCCTACTCAGCCAAGAGCAAACATGTTTGCATGTTGTTTCCCTTGTGTGCATTCTGTGATTATGCTTTTGATGGGCCTGCTTGCTTTCCTCTGCTTTATGCTTTCTAACCTAATCGCCTTTTCCACTATTCTTCTCATGCACAGCCCTGCATATGAGGTCTTTTAAAAGACCTTCAACGCTCGGGTGCATGCCTGTTTGATAGCCTTTGCATGTTCCTTTGTCTTGTTTCATGTACTGCGTTGTTTTTGCATTTTGTTTAAACCCTCCGGCTCTCTTCTCAGCTCACATCAATTAATGGTGTGTAGTTTTGGATTTGGGGGGCACATTTTACATCTTTGCAGGTTACTAAAGACTAAGTAAAGAGAAAGCCAAGTCAGAAGAGAAAAACAAACCTTATGAGGACCAAAACTCAATTCGAGATGTAATATGCAAAGCCAAGGAATTGTAAATAAAGCTCCCCTTTTTGTATTTTTATTACTTTTATTTTGTACTTTGGGGATATATCTAACTAGTGCAGAATGAATAAATGAATGCTCTTTTTCTTTATTGTGATTTTCTAATTTCTATTTTTGGTGTTTTATTTTATTTATCATTGTTTTACTAATATGCCATGAAATGAAAAAAACACACAAAAATGCAAATCCAACTCATGCAATGTCTAACTAATTGCTAAAGGGTTGATTAATAAATGAATTAATTGAGCTTAAACTATATGATTAAAATGCAACAATACTAAGCTAAATGAAGATGCAACTAAATTACTAAATGAAAATATGCAAAAATGCCAAGGTGCATATCAAGAGATTTTTTTTTTCGAATGCAATAAAATGAACAAGCCAATTAAAAGTAGATTAAGAATGACCAAAATACCCCCTAAATGCAAAAATGACCAAAATGCCCCTGGATGACCCTAATGCTAATTCGACCCAAATTAAAGGATATAGGACAAAAACGGGTGTCTACAGAAACATTGTGGAAGTATGGCTTGGAGGCATGTGAGGATGGGAATCCTGCTAGTGCTATTTTTGGGAAGGACATCTTGCTTGGAGGTTGCTCCTAAGCTCAAAAGTAGCATCATGGCAGCAAAGGGAAAGAATCCAACTGCAGCGTTTGACTTACTAAGCTGCCGAGGAATCTCAACGGTCAAGTAAAGTTGGCAAGGAAGTGGACTTATGACTCCAAAAGGCAATGAAAATTCAAAAAGGCTGAAAGCATAATTGCTCACACACAGATTGAGCAAAGTCACCGCGACCAAGGCACCACTGCGGCAGAGTTGGTATATGGCATTATCCGGCAAATGGGGCTCTATAAATAATCGGGGTCTTCACTTCAACAGTGGAGGGAGGAGATCCAGACCTCTCCTCTGTTCTTAATCACAACAACTATTTCCACAACACACAGCAATACTCTCTTCTCCACTTCAACGCTTTTGTAAACCAATTTCTTTCCCTTACATTTGTATTCCCATCTTCTTTCTTCCAAGCTCTCTCTCACAATGTATTCCCATGTGCATTATGTTCCATTTATTAAAGAAACTGAGGTTATTTCATTGTTTGTTACTTTTTTCATCTCCACCTTTAAGCTAATTCTGCGGCAACACCTCTCCTACCGCAAAACTCACTTTACCAAATACTTTACAGCAAATCTTACAGCTTTGCGATAGCACTCTTCATTGCAGAGCTCTTCTTACCGCGGTAGCACCCTCTTTACCGCAGTAGAGTGCTTATAAACAATCGCGGAGGAAACTTCATCTTCAACAATTCACACACAGAGAGCTTCATCTCACACAGCAAAATACTTCCAAATCATTTTCCTTTGATTTCTTTCCCTTTTAATGTGGTTCCCATCTTCTTTCTTCAAGCCTATTCTTCAAAGTGTAATCCCATTCATTTAAAGCCAATAAAAATGCATTTTTTTTCTTCAATCATGAATTTGAGCTAATGCTCTATTTGTAGAACCAAAAAACAGGGGAAAGCAGAGTCTGCGCTTTCTCCCCCAAAAGGCAAGCTCTGTGATAAGCACTCCTCCATAGCAGTAACCTTGACGCTGCAACTTTCTTCCTTTGTAACTTGCTACGGAAATTATTTTCTTCTATATTTTTCCTCTAAAAACCATAGTCTGTGCTTTTCTCCTCGAAATCTTGGTTTTGCGTTACACCACCATACGCCGTAGTCGGTCATAGCCGCCGCACTTATCTACCCCAGAATACTTCAGCCGCGTCATGATTTATTACTGCCGTACTACCAACTGCCATAACTGATTTTCCACAAGTTTTGACGAACAAGTGTCCTCACTTCATTTTCCTCTCAAACCCTATTTTCGCTCGAAAAAGGGGGTCGACCCAAACCCTTTGGAGCCGAGACTAGTTAGCCCATATTTGCCGCACAAAAGGCTCCCCACATTTAATGGCGACTCCACTGGGGAGCTGGCAAAATTCTGAAAGAGAGGAAAACATGCCGCGACAAGCAACAACTCGCTTGGGAAGTCAGAATGTGCCTGCGGAATCGATTGATGTCCAAGATGAGCATGCCAAGTCCTCTTCCGAACACAATCAACAAAACTCGGCCTATCTTTTTGAAAACAAAAAAAACAAAAAGAGGGGGTTTTGCAGAAACCCTAGCCCTGCTGCCACTAAGACTAGCATCGGGACTTAAGCACCGCAACGACGATAACGGCCACCGCAGCAGGCAGCCACGGTAGCTCTACAAAGGCCTGAACCGGGCCACGCAACGGTGGCTACGAAGGGACCAGACAGCGGCACCCCAATAACAAAGTCTATACAGTGAATAAAAAGAAAAAAAAAAGAGAAAGGGAGAAGATAAGATACAACGAAGAAGGAGAAGAGGAGATTACCTGCTGAAGCCTGAATCTTGTGATCAAATGGAGGAGAGGTGATTAAATCTGAGAAAAGCAGAGGAAAGAGAAAAAAAAAAGAAAAGAAAAGAGAGAACGGGTAGTGCCCGCGACACCATAAAAAAAGGCTTTGGATGCCGCGGCACAATATTAAAAAAAAAGGGTTGTCTTACCGCATTGGAGAGACGTCGTAGTAGAGATGCCGCACTGGAGAGACGCCGCGGTGGGATAGACGCGGCAACGAAGCACATACATATGAGATGCGGCATCAGAAGCTCATGGCATCAGAAATGAAATGCGGCGCAACACAACACAATGAGATGCGGCGCAACAATAAAACAAGCCTAACACAAAAGCACATTATGGAAAAAGAAAATACAACTTACCGCACGTGCTAAACACCTAAAGCCAAAAGGCATTGCGAGCCATTGCAGCAACTCCAAACTGCCAAAACCCTGCAACTAGCCAAAATTGCAACAATTGCCGCAACTAGCCAAAGATGCAGTAGCAACCCTAAAATTGCAAAATTGCCGCAACTAGCCAAAATGACAAAAACCCCGTAACTAGCCAAAATTGCAAGAACCCTGCAACAAGACAAAATCACCAAGGCACCATCATCCATCATTAAGCTACATCTCGAAAATAGCACCTACAATAGCATACAAATTATTGGATGCCGCATCCGTTATTCAACCGCTGCCGAGCATGATGGCGGGGAAGAGGCACAATGCCATGTCTTGTATGCTGCCGCAAATGAAATTAAAAGCAGCCACATGAAGCATCTGCAGAAGTTGCCAAATTGCTAGATGCCGTGGAAAGTTAGTTGTCCACTGCCGAGCTTAGTGGAAGTGAAGAGGCAGAGTGCCATGTCTCGTACCCTGCCGCAAGTGAAGTTGAAAGCTGTTACATAAAGCAGCACCACCAATCTTAAGCACCATTTTGCGGCAGAAGTTAATCACAATTCTACTGTAGAAGCCAAGCACCATGCTGCCACATTCATCAGCTCAATCTCTTTGTCGAACAAGCTTTTCTGCCATAAAGTCATAGGCCAAACCTTTGGACTTAATAAAGGGAGGTCATGAACCAATTCACCCACTCTTGGTTGTAAGAGGTTTGCAAGACAGCAACCAAAGCATCGATGAGTTCATTCTTCAATGTCTCCCCGCAGAAAACAAATTGCTACACTCATAAAAATGCCATCCAATCATTATTCAAGTTCTCAAGTTAGGAAACATTCTACTCCATCAACACGCAGAATTTTCAAAGATTTCTATTATTTGGGATGGAGAATACAAAAATTGAAGATTCACATGTGGCAATGAAGATCGCCATCAGCCCACTGCCACATGACCATGTCATTGCAGAAGAACCTTTCACACCTACTCATTGCCAGACATGTTACAAAAGCAAACTTCGCCACTTGCCACCTTGCATTCAAATCAAGTATCCATCGCAAAGTTTATGGCAGAAGCAGATGATGGCATTACGGCAGTGAAAGCTTGATTTTGTATTTTTGAAAATTAAGGCTCCTTCATCATTCAACACAGGGGGCTACATTCTCTTCATCGAATGATATCCAAACACTTGGGGGCTTCAAAGCACATGTCAAAATTAAAGAAATCATTGACCGCCATTAATGCGGTAAAGTGCTGCAATGCCCAATTGCTCATTTTTGTACTTCTCCAATCCATGAGAGGCTAAACCTTTATACTTCTTTTTCTTGGGTATTTTTGATCAATAAATCTATGGTGAGACTTTTGTTCTTAATAATTTGATTTTTCCGTTTGAATATGTTTCTTATCTCTGTACTTCATCTTATGTGTTTATGTTTTGATAGATTTGGATGGCCACCTTGTCTTGATAATATGAATGCTATAGTTAGATTCAAGTAGCTTGAGTCAAGCTAAAGTTGGTCTAAGTAACAATTGTAATTCTAGGAGTTCTAGGTTCAATGGGATATCAAACCTTGTTGAAATCTTTAGGGCAAGATGGAAATTGATGTAGGCAAGTTTGGTATTGATTTATCATGCATGTGGATTAATAAAACCTAATGCTTGTTATAGGAAGGGGTGAAACCTAGATCATAACATTAGAGGTTAATTGTCAGCGAGGTGCGGATTAATCTTCTTAGCATGTTGGAATTAGCATCACGTCTGTTCCTATACCAATTATTCAAAAGGAGTTGTTTAAGATATTAAGAGGATTACTTTGTTTCAATGAAAGTTGATGTCTACGTCTTAGGCTATATACCGATTTGGTATGATTTATGATTTTTAATTGATTGCAATTTAAGTCAAATTCATGCTTTGTGTCTATGATCCATGGTTTACTTGATCAAAATAATTACCTAAAGGAGAAGAAGTATGCTTTTAATTAATTGTTTCTTTTAAATTGTTTTCTTAGTCATTAGTTTAGATTTACATAATTGTTTTCTAATTTAGTTTGCCTATTTTGAAAACCTATAAAAACTCCCCTTTGGTAAGTTTTTCTTTTGTGTAATTTGGCTTTGATTTGCTTCTACCTTCTCTGTGGATTCGACCCCTACTTGCCCTAGCTAATAGTTATAGGTTTGTGGGGATTTATTTTATGATTTGTTCAACGACCGATCAGGTATTGCGTTATCTTTGTGCCTATATAAGGCCACCAATATCTCTTGTAAACATAATTTAAGTTGATTAATAAAATTGAGCTTTATACACCCAAATTGATTATCTTGGCTTCATTGTTCTAGTTTAAGCATACTTTAGGGTTCTTCAATCTTGTAGAGTCCTAGCAAACAATTAGGTTGTGATTGCTTAATTGTTTGTGAATCTTGTGATCTTAGGTTGATAATTGCAGGTCTAATTATTCATGTAAGGCCGACGAATGAAGGAGGTTTACTTGGTGAAGATTGTCAACATACAAGTCTAGAAGTTTGGTGATTCAAGTTGATCTTTGGCGGGTCTCAAAGGTGGATTTGAACCGATTGGAACTAGATTCGTATCAATTAGTAATCAAAGCATAGGTTAATCATCTTCAATTGGTAAATTTATCCTTCTATTCATCTATCATCAAGTTTTTCATCCATCTTCATCCATCTTGTTGAAAACCAAAAAAATCAGAAACTTCAAAAATTCATTGTGGATTCATCTTAACTCCGTTTGCTTTGAAATTTCAGATTTCTAGTCCTTATAACTAGTAGTTATATCGAAAAATATCAAAAAAAAAAAAAATTCGACCAGAAACTTGTGATTTTTGTTCTGGATTCGTTTGAGCTCGGAAAGTTTTAAAATTTTAGCTTTAGACTTCTTTTAATGTTATCTTTCTGGGAAAATATTTAAAAAAATAAAAAAATTCTTTGGAATTAGGGTTTGGGAATTAGGGTTTTGATTGTGCAATTGATTCAATTGGTTGCAATTAACTCTAATTGATTGTTTGTTTGGGATTCTTGGGTTGCTTTTGCTGTGAATTGAGATTTAATTTGAATAATTTCAGGTTGAAACCCTATTGGAGGCAAGTGGTACAAAATTGGATCTAAGTGGTACTAGGGTTTCTAATTGATTGATTTGGTTGATTTGTGTTGTTTGATTGAGTTTTTGTGCAGCAAATTGGGAGAAGGAAATCGACATAAAGAGCCTGCATAAGTTGGTTTGGTTTGGTTTAGATCACTTTCCGTTGATTCACAAAAATTTTGCTACTAATTGTTTGTTCTTCAAGTAGGTCACAAGAAGAAAGAAGCACACTATCAAGTTGCTCTTATTAGGCATATTGAAGCTAGTAAAAGGCATAATCTTGTGAGATCATTAAGAGAGTAGTGGACCGCCAATCCATAGGTTGAGTGCAAACACGAGAGCACAAAGGTATACACACACACTTGTGAGGATTTTTACTACTAATTTTTGTTCTTTGTGTAGGTACAATGGGAGACAAAACACAAAAGGGAAATCAAGCCGATTTGGCTACTATGTTGCAAACCCTAATGCAACGCATGGATGCCATGAATAATAGATTTGATGCTTTGGCTAATGATGTCCAACAAGCAAGAGAGGGACAAAATTAACAACCTCAACCTCCTCAACAAAGAGCTAATGCCGCAAACAACAATGAAAGAGCTCAACTTCCACCACCGAGACAAGTTGCTAGAGTGGATCCAATGGAGAGATTGAGGCAACAAGAGCTTGGAGGTCAAGCCTATAATGAGAACTTGCGGCCTAGGAGAAGTGTTGGAAGAGAGGAGCCAAAGGACAACATCAAATACAAGATCCCAAAACTCAGTAGGAGAGGGACCCCTGCGGATTACTTGGAGTGGGAGTCAAAATTGGACATGTACTTTGATTATCACCCCTTTGCCGAACCTAAAAAGGTACAAATTGCCATCCTTGAGTTTGTAGAGAATGCTTTGAATTGGTGGAATCAATTGGTGCAATCAAGGAGGAGAAATTTGGAGAGACCTATTGATACTTGGGTGGAATTGAAAAGTGTCATGAGAAAGAGATTTGTGTCAAGTTTCTATATCAATTCTCTTTACCAAAGCTTGCAATCTTTAAGGCAATGAGCAAAGAGTGTTGATCAATACTATTCGGAGATGATGTTGTTGATGTCTAGGGCTGAAGTTGATGAAGCTCCACAAGCCACCATGGCTAGGTTTCTTGCGGGTTTGAATAGAGATATCTGAATTGCTAAATACCGCCCCATTTTTACTATTCACCGCCCCTATTTTTACGCTTTTGCCCTTTGCTTCATTTTCTAAGATTTCAAATCCTCTGAAATCTTTAAACTATCACGAACGTAGAATAGCGTTAACGTGCTATATTTTGATGACGATTTAAGAAAAATGAACGATAACATACTGTATTTTGATAACAATTTAAGACAAATGAACGATAACATACTGTATTTTGATGACGATTTAAGAAAAATGCAAATTTTGAGGAAATTTAAGACTGATGACCCGTGCCGCCCCAGGAGGGCGGCTTACCATGGCTCAAGCCACCACACTGGGGCAGCTTCACCATGGGCAGGCCGCCCCACTGGGTGTCGCAACGTCCGGGTCCGGGGGGTACCGAACCCTGCCATTTAACGACCTTAAAAAGATACTATAAAACTAAGGGGAAACTATTGAAACTTATGGGGAGTCGCCACTAATCTTTTTTTTTTTAAACCTAGGTGTGATTAGCCACCTATCAGATTATTAAGTTTAATATTATCCTAAGCTTGGCGAAGGTAACACTAAACCTAATAAACGATCTTCTAACCAGAGTCCTAAGGGTTCGGGAGTCGGGTACGCATGGGGAAGGATTAGCACCCGCACGACGCCCGTCAACAGACGGCACTGACTAGTCTAGACTTAACCATGGGTTTCCATATTTGGTAGTTTCCTATCTTTAATATTCATGCCATTCGACTCTTTTATACTAACTAAATTACTAACTTAACAGATTCTTCTTTTTATTAATTGCCAAATTTACTAGTTATCCTCTTCTTACAGATTAACATTTTTAATTTCTTTTGCTACTTTTATCATTTTTACTCTTTCCTCACTCTTTTTACCAATTACTCTTTTCTTACTCTTTTTTTTTATTTATTACCACTTTTTACTCTCCCTTTTACTTATACTGACTACCATTTTACTCTTTGAATTACTGATCACCCTTTACTCTTTACTGATTACTATTTGACTCTTACTAATTATCACTTTGCTCTTACTGGTTACTATTTTACTCTTACTGATTATCTTTTACTGATTACTATCTTATTCTTTACGGATTTTACTCTTTACTGATTACCTTCTTATTTTTACTGATTACCATTTTCTGCTCCTTTTTTACTGATCACTCTTTTACTTTTATTGATTACTTGCTATTATTTTACTCTCGTTGATTATTCTTTCTTAGTTTTTACTGATTACTAATTACCATTTTACCCTTTCAGATACCTTTTTACCTTTTTACTGATTGCACGCTATTCTTCTACTCCCTTACTTTGAATCTCAATTACCACTTTAATTATCAATCTCTTCTTAATTTACTAATAAATTTACTGATTACTGATTACTAATTTTACTCCTTTTTAAATATCAATTTACTGATTAATCTCTTTTTACTTAACTACTGATTTACTGATTACTATTACTTCGATTCTGATTATTTTTTTCTTACTTGACTACTGATTTACTGATTACTATTTCCTTGACTCTGATTAATTTCTTTTTACTTTTTAGATTTCTCCTAAATAATTCTTAATTCACGAATATACCAGATTCTTGAATGCATGGATGCATATGATGCATGAAATTCTTTATAAACTTAATTACCCATTAATTATACGAGGAACACCTTCGGCCGCCTCCCAATAAATGGTAAACGACTTCCGGAAATTTCCAAGCCTCCGGGAGAAGTCAAGCAAACTCAGACACGCATGAATGAGCCGCCCTCCTTTCCCTTCACGGGAGTCATTTTTAATTCAATCTTATGATCATGGCAACAACAACAATACAATCTCAGAATTTAAATATGGATGCACATGTAACTAATACTAAATTCAAAGCCTTAATTTTTGAACTTAGGCCGGATTAAGATAGCTAGATTTCTAAACCTCAAATGCTATACAAACGTGATCTTCAAACATAACAAACAAAGACCAAGTAAATGAGCATAATGATTAACTCCACCAAGTAGAAAGGTTTAAACTTGACCAACACATATTTAAGTCCTAAATTTGACTTAATCTTATCTTAATTTAACCTAGTCTCCCAAGCATTTATCTTTCAAAAAAACAATCAATTTATTTACTAATGACCTAAAAGTTCACACTTCTAATTCCAAAATGACATTTTATTTACTAATTACTTAAAAATTCAATCTTTTATTCAAAGATTAGATCTTTATTTACTAATTACTCTAAAGATTCAATCTTTTACCCAAAGTCGACATTTTTATTTACCAATTACTCAAAAATCCAAATCTTTTATTCAAAGGTTAAATCTTTACTTACTAATTACTTTAAAGATTCAATCTTTTACCCAAAGATGACATTTTCATTTACTAATTACTCTAAAAATTCAATCTTTTACCCAAGGATGACATTTTTATTTACTAATTACTCTTAAAAATTCCATCTTTTACCCAAAGATGACATTTTTATTTACTAATTACTCTTAAAAATTCCATCCTTTACCCAAAGGTTATACCTTAGAGCCAAATATCCCATTTTCATTATCTTTACAATCAAAAGGACTTATTTTAATTAAAATATTTGATTTTTATTATGGAATTAACCTGCAAAGGGCCAGATTGATCAACATGATGAAGTTACAAGGACCTCATCGAATCAACCAACAAATCAGAGGATAGGTTTAAGCACTCCAACAACGTTTAGTCTTTAGGTGAATAGGAACATAAATTTTTAGACTTAATTGAAATAAAAGAAAATTTAGTAGGGTTAAGAAAGTTACCTATATATATATATTCTGAAAAGCCTTTACCGCCTAACCTCCTTCTTCTTCTTCCCCTCAACGTCGTTTTCAAACCCTAATCCCACTGAGCCGCCTCCCACTGTCACCGACGGCACCACTCCTTTTACCGTCGACTAACCTCGAACACGACCAAAATCGACGCCTAACCCTACCTCACCTTAAAGAGACTACCTTTAAAGCCTCCCCGAAACGACAAGAATGATAATCTATGACTCGCAACTCGCGGAAACTAGAGGGAGGGAGGAACAAAACAATAACAGTGGCCTTTTGAGAAAAGATTCGGAAAAGAAAAAGGAAGCAAGCAGAGGATTCAAGACACCTCACGGCTTAGGAGAAGATCCTTGAAGCTAGGTGAGCCTCCTTTTAGTTGCTTTTCTTTTTTCGTTTTTTTAACAGATGAACTCGAAAGAGAAAAGAGAAAAAAAAGCCAAAGAACAGAAACCCTAGCTATCTCCCCAAAACCCTATCTGCCCTCTTTTTCTGTTTTTTCTCCTCCCAAAAAAAAATCCCTCATCTGGAAGAAAAAGGAGGTATATAAACCCCTAAAATTTTGATTTGAGCCGTCCATCCTCTCCCCATCCAACGGCTTCTGAAATTTCTCCTTTTCCTTCTCCTTTCTTTATTTCATCTGCATTTTTCTTTTTTTACAGTGTTTAATTCCTTGTCCTTATGCACAGGTGTTACTAGGGTTTGTTTTTTTCTGTTTGCAGGTACTTGGTGAAGAGCTGGCGAATGAGACAAGATGATGCTCTTTTGGGGACCAACCAGAAACCCGCCACGTCAGCGAAAGCCTCTTGGCGCTGACCTTTTGACCAACACACCTCCTGCTATGGTATGCTTCCTATCTTCCTAAAAAACACTGGAATCTTTTATTGCCTATATACATGGTGCACTGTTCTTGTTCTATATTTTGAAAGAACTTTGAATTTGTGCTTGAATTAAGTCTAAGGGCGAATTGAATGCAGTGTGTATTGGTGTACTAATCCTTATGGGATTGAGGCTATGACTAAATATTGCTTAATGTGTATGCCCTGTTCTTACTGAACTGGTATTCTGTGGACCTTAATCTTGTTGCTGTTGCTGCGGTGTGCTTTCATTAGTTTGAAATTGCCTCTAGTATGTAAACAATGCATGAAGCTATGACTCTATAAATGACTAAATGAAACTTGTGAAGTGTATGTATGACCACTAGAAACATGAGTTTAAACTTAATGACCATGCTATGATTGGGATACAAGTGTTGCTTAATATGAATGCTCTGGCCACATAGAGCACAATCGGGCAAACTTGGCTGCTACAATTTTGCTTTCTTATTTACTGCAGTTTATTGAGTTGATCAGACATGCTTGATAGCTTTTCTCATGTCAACTTCTAACATATTTCCCCTTTGTTTCCTTATGGCCTCAATGACATCTCAAGGGTGAGGCCTCACCTCAACCCTTGTGCTCTATGTGGCCAACAGTAAGCTTTTCCCCAAGCATATAGATGTGCACTTACTGGTAGTGTTCATGCTTTCAGCTCTTGGGGGACATTTCTTGTGTTTTGCATTTCTTTTTCTTGCAGGGTCCAAATTTACCGAAGGCATTTGCGATCGACTCCAGTGAGGGTATTGTAGTTCCTTCATGTGCCAAATGGAGGAGAGAGGAGAAATATGAAAATGACTCTAATGAGATTCATTTATTGTAGCCTAAAAACCTGTAATTGTAAACAAAACTAGAGAGCGTAGTGAATGTAAACATACTTTTTATTTTTACTATTTTGTATTTGTTCTTTTTTGCTTATATGAATGTAGTTTTAAATAAAGGCTAATTACATGAAATGGTCCAATAAGCCATGAATAATTTCCCTTTTTTAGAAAAGATTTAAGATTGAATCTAATTAACAAATGCTAGTGCATGTTTCATGAAATGGCCTCTAATATGATTAACAACTAATGTGAGTAATAGTTGGCATGACTAATGGGAAAGGGAAGGTAGATAGGACATACTTAAAAATGAATATGAAAATCACAATGGGAATCGCAATCGAAAACTAAATCTATTACTAAAAGTGATTAAGCTATATGATTAAAGTGCAACAAAACTAAATTACTAAATGAAGAATATGCAAAAGAAAATCCAAAAGTACACATTAAGATTCTTTCAATTTTTTCAATGTAATCTAGGTAACCTAAATAAATTAGCTGATCTAAATTGAAGGTGAACCTAAAAATGACTAAAATGCCCCTGAGTACAAAAATGACCAAAATGCCCCTGGGTGCAAAAATGACCAAAATACCCTTGGGTGACCCTAATGCTGAATAAATTAATTTAAATTAAAGGATACAGGACCAAAACGGGTGTCTACACTGGGGCGGCTTCGCCACGGCAGGCCGCCCCGATGGGGCGGCCCGACTATTTTTTTTTTAAAAATAATTATTATTTAAAAAAATATTGTCTAGCCGTCCTAGTGGGGAGGCTCCGCCGTGGCGGAGTCGTCCTAGTGGGGAGATTCAGTGTAAAAAGTGCAAAAGGCAAAGGGCAAAAGTGTAAAAGGTGGGGCGGTGAATAGCAGAAATGTGGCGGTATTTAGCAATCCCCTAGAGATATTCATGACATAGTGGAGATGCAACAACACTATGATGTTGAAGAGTTGCTACAACATGCCTTGAAGGCCGAGAGTCAAATCAAGAGGAATGGCTCTAAGAAGAATTTTGCATCATCATCTAGCTTTTGGAAAACTCCAATCAAGAAGGATGATAAATCTTTCAACAAGGAGAAGGAGGTGGCGCAAAAGGGGGTAAGCCCTAAAACCGATTCTAAATCTTCATCAAGTTCTTCTTCTAAGTCTCATGTTAAGTGTTTTAAGTGTCAAGGATATGGTCATTATGCTAAGGATTGTGTTAACAAGAAGGTGATGTTTGTTACTGACTATGGAGAAATTGAGAGTGAAGATGAAGAATTTAACTTGGGATCAAGTGGTGATGGGGATGATGAAAGGGAAGATTATGTGCATGATGAGGATGATGATGATGGTGACACACCCGCACTTTTAAGTTTACTTGCAAGGAGAACTTTAAGTGCCTATGTTAAAGGAGATGTGCAAAATCAAAGAGAGAATTTGTTCCACACTAGGATGCATGTGCATGGAAAGCCTAGTAGTGTGATCATTGATGGAGGAAGTTGCAAAAACATAGCTAGTGTGTATTTGGTGAAGGAGTTGTCATTGCCCACTACAAAACACCCTAAACCTTATCGTTTAGGATGGTTCAATGATAGATAGGAGATTAGGGTTAACAAACAAGCTTTAGTTTCTCTTTCTTTGGGCAGGTACAAGGAGGATGTGCTTTGTGACGTTTTGCCAATGCAAGAATGTCATGTCCTACTTGGTCGACCATGGCAATATGACAACAAGGTGCATCATGATGGTGAGTCAAATAAGTACTCTTTTATGTGTGGTAAGAATTCTATTACCTTGATTCCTTTATCACCTCAAGAAGCTTTAAAGAATCAATTAGAGGTGAGAGATGAATTTGCTAGGTTGGATTCTGAATTTAAGGTTAAAGAAAAGGCTAAGAATGTTAGTTCTAGTGTGAATTGCGTTGAAAACAAATCTGTTTTGGTTGATAAGCATGCTAGTTCTAAAAAAGTTGTTAAGGAGTGTATGTTGGCTACTAAGAGTGAGATTAAGAATGCTTTGAATGATAATTCTGTTTTGATCTTGCTTTTGCTTAAAAATACACTTGTGAGCACTAACCACTTGGATGAGGAACTTCCAAGCAACATTGTTTCTCTTTTGAGTGCTTATGCAGATGTGTTTCCTGAGGAAATCCCTAGTGGTTTACCACCAATTAGAGGGATTGAACATCAAATTGACTTCATCCCTGGGGCCCAAATACCTAATAAGCCAGCTTATAGGACAAATTTTGAAGAAACAAAGAGTTGGAGAAACAAGTTGGTGAGCTACTTCAAAAGGGGTTTGTTCGCTCGAGAGTCTTTCTCCATGTGCAGTTCCTGTTTTGCTTGTTCCTAAGAAGAATGGAACTTGGAGAATGTGTGTTGATTGTAGAGCAATAAATAACATAACAGTTAAGTATCGTCACCCTATTCCTAGATTAGATGATATGCTTGATGAATTGCATGGTGCTTGCTTATTTTCTAAGATTGATCTTAAGAGTGGATATCATCAAATTCACATGAAAGAGGGTGTTGAATGGAAAACTGCCTTTAAAACTAAGCTAGGGTTGTATGAATGGTTAGATATGCCTTTTAGATTGACTAATGCACCTAGTACTTTCTTGAGGTTAATGGATCATGTTTTGAAAGCTTATATTGGAAAGTTTGTTGTTGTTGTTTATTTTGATGATATACTTGCGTATAGCCGAAACCTAGAGGATCATATAGAGCATTTGTGTTGTGTGCTTAATGTACTTAGGGTTGAGAAGTTGTATGCTAACCTTAAGAAGTGTACCTTTTGCATAAACAAGCTTGTTTTTCTTGGTTTTGTTGTCTCTGCGCAAGGTATAGAAGTTGATGAGGAAAAGATCAAAGCAATTAAAGAATGGCCAATTCCCACCAACGTTGGTCAAGTAAGATCTTTACATGGCTTAGCCGGATTCTATAGGAGGTTTGTTAAGGACTTTAGCACCTTGGCAGCACCTATTACTAGTGTGATGAAGAAGAATGCACCATTCCAGTAGGGAAAGGAGCAACAAGAAGCATTTGAAATCTTGAAGGAAAAACTAACTAATGCTCCTTTGCTTATTTTACCTAACTTTAGCAATACTTTTGAGATTGAATGTGATGCACCAGGGGTTGGAATTGGAGCTGTTTTAATGCAAGATGGGAAGCCCGTAGCCTATTTTAGTGAGAAATTGAATGGGGATGCATTGAATTATCCAACCTATGACAAAGAGTTGTATGCTCTTATGAGGGCATTACAAACATGGCAACATTATCTTTGGCCTAAGGAGTTTGTGATTTACACCGATCATGAAAGCTTGAAGTATTTGAGAGGCCAACAAAAGTTGAACAATTGACATGCTAAGTGGAGTGAGTTCATTGAGAGTTTTCCTTATGTGGTGCGCTACAAACAAGGTAAGGAGAATGTTGTAGCCGATGCTTTATCAAGGAGGTATGTCTTACTTTCCATGCTTGATTCTAAGTTTATTGGATTTGAGTTTATTAAGGAATTGTATGCTAGTGATGTTTACTTTGGTGAAATCTTTAAAGCAGGTTAAAATTCTAGCTTTGGAAAGTATTATAAGCATGATGGATTTTTGTTTAAAGAATCTAGATTGTGTGTGCCTTCTTGTTCTTTGCGTTATGTGCTTGTGAGGGAATCGCATTAAGGGGGTTTAGTGGGTCACTTTGGTATTGATAGAACATATGAGATATTGCATGAACACTTCTTTTGGCCTAAGATGCGAAATGATGTAGGAAAGAATGTTTCTAGTTGCATTGTTTGTTTGCAAGCTAAATCTACATCTAAACCTCATGGATTGTATACTCCTTTGCCTATTCCTCATGAACCGTGGACACATATTAGCATGGATTTTGTGTTAGGTTTACCTCGTCCTAGAAGAGGTAAAGATTCTATCTTTGTGGTTGTTGATAGGTTTTCTAAGATGACACACTTTATTGCATGTGTTAAAATGGATGATGCCATTAATGTAGCTAATTTTTTCTTTAAGGAGATTGTTAGACTACATGGAATGCCAAGGACAATTGTTAGTGATAGAGATGCTAAGTTCTTAAGTCACTTTTGGAGAACTTTATGGGCTAATTTAGGTACTAAGTTGTTATTTTCAACTACTTCTCATCCTCAAACCGATGGCCAAACTGAAGTAGTTAATAGGACTTTGTCGACCTTACTTAGGGCATTGATTAAGAAGAACTTAAGAACTTGGGAGGATTGTCTACCCCATGTTGAATTTGCATACAATAGAAGCATACATAGTACTACTAGATATTCACCTTTTGAGATTGTGTATGGCTTTAATCCTTTAACCCCATTGGATTTGTTGAGTTGACCTTTGAGTGTGCAAGTCGACATGGATGGACAAAGGAAGGCCGAATTTGTTAACGATCTTCATGCTAGGATTCGAGCTCAAATTGAGAAGAAAACACAACACTACATGAAGAATGCTAACAAAGGGCGCAAAGAAGTCATCTTTGAACCTGGTGATTGGGTTTGGTTGCATCTAAGGAATGAGAGGTTCCCTGAAAAGAGAAAGTCTAAGCTCTTACCTCGCGGAGATAGTCCATTCCAAGTCTTAGAGAGGATCAACAACAATGCATACAAGCTAGATCTCCCTAGTGAATATGATAATGTAAGTGCTACTTTTAATGTTTCGGACTTATCCTTGTTTGATAGTGATGCAGATTTGAGGACAAATCCTTTTCAAGGGAGAGGGGATGATGCGCCAAGGGCTTATCATGGACATGAAGAACACAATGGAGATCATGGCAAGGATGATCAAGGGTTGCAAGGAAGCGTGGACAAGCTTAAAGGAGAGGATGGAATCACAATTCACCAAGAAGATGCCATTTGATCCTTTGAAGATGCCTTTAGCTCCGATGACTAGAGCAAGAGCTAAGAAGCTCAAAGATGCATTAACAAGCCTTGTTCGAACTCATCTTGAAGACTTGAAGACCATTGAAGATGTTTGGAGCAAGAATATTCCAATTGATTCTATGTCTACTACAATTGATTCTAGGAATATTCCAATCGATTCCAAGTTATGCACCTTACTTGAAATTGATGAACCTTAAGCCTTTCATTGTGTAATTCGGCCATATGGGCCTTAATTCTATCTTAGATTAGTTAATTATATAGTGTGGACCTTGTTTAGGGTTGGGCCTTGTTTAATTAAGTCCAATCCTTAACTATTTTCCTATTGGTTGTATTTTTGGATAGTTTCTAGATAGTTCCTATGTGTAAACTGCCCTTAGCCTTGCATTGAATGCTAGGTCGGTTTAGGACGGTTCTAGAGGGGGTATTGTGTTATCTTTGTGCCTATATAAGGCCACCAATATCTCTTGTAAACATAAGTTGAGTTGATTAAGAAAATTGAGGTTTATGCACCCAAATTGATTATCTTGACTTCATTGTTCTAGTTTGAGCATACTTTAAGGTTCTTCAATCTTGTAGAGTCCTAGCAAACAATTAGGTTGTGATTGCTTAATTGTTTGTGAATCTTGTGATCTTAGGTTGATAATTGCAGGTCTAATTATTCATCTAAGGCCGACGAACGAAGGAGGTTTACTTGGTGAAGATTGTCAACATACAAGTCTAGAAGTTTTGTGATTCAAGTTGATCTTTGACGGGTCCCAAAGGTGGATTTGAACCGATTACAACTAAATTCGTATCAGGTTTGGCTTTGACAAGTCAGTACCAAGTAGTTGTGGTGTGTGGGTTTTATTCTTTGTTCTTATTTTGCTTGTGAAGGTTTCTTTGTTGCCCAGTTCAGGTTTTCTTTGTTGTCCAGTTCAATTTTCATTTGGTGAGTGGGTCTTTGTTAGTAGGGATCATCTCCATATCTTTCAACTGGTTGTGGGTGTGCGTGTGATCTTTTCCATCGAAAATGCTTGGCATGAAAAAGGGCTTTTCACTAATAAGGGGCTTTTCATTAATTTTGTTTAGAAATATATATATATATATATATATATATAACTACATAGGGAAAAGTCTATTCTTCTCTTAATTTAACAAGAATTTAAAGTTTCTTAAATTAAAAAACTGCAACGTGCAATTAATTTTTTACTAATAATTAATTTCAGTTATTTAAATATACATTTAATTTAAATATGTTGGATTGTGTAACGTATATGTAAACAAAGACCGACTAGTATAAACTTTACTTAAAATAGAAGGTTGATTCACTTTATTATACTATTACTATCATCTTATAGTGAAATAATTCAAAATAAACTAAGTAATAACTAATAAGTGACTTAGAGAAGGAACAAAAGTAGAATTACTTTAAAGTGTTGACGCTTTGCCATCGGACATTTGTTCTAATGGTAGAGTATTGTAAAATTAGTTATAGTGATTAGGGATAGATCCCCAGCAGTCTCAATTACTAAAAAAAAAATTTTTTGACGCTTCTAATTTAAAAGGAATATTTGGACCTATAAGATTTCGTAGATACCCGAGTTAAATTCGAGAAAAAAAGTGAAAAAAAAATTGAAAATGGTAATAAGGAAAAAAAGAAGAAGAAATAAAGTGTATATGTATACCGAGTACAACAATCTAACATTTTGTACAAAAAGGACTACATTGTCTGACGTTCAAACAAAGAAAACAGGACATTGACAAAGTGAACCTTTTCCCTTTACCCCCACAAAAGAGAACCCCATAATGAAAAAAAAGAGAGACTAATTACTATTATCAATAAGCATCTTCTATATATTAATTAAGAATCATTTTTATTCTATGTATATATGTACTAGAACATATATATCCATGGAAACAGTCCGTACTATAATTTCATATATGTTATAAATAAACAAAGTACAAAGTTAAGAAATTAATTTACATAAAAACAAAAAAAAAATCAAAAGCTATCAAGAACAGACAAAAGGAAGAATGCAATCATAAGCTTCGGGAAAAATTATAGTAATTCATAAATATATATTAATGGGAAGCAAAAGCAAACAACTTGGGCATATAAAATGTGGGCACACAAGTCATTATCATCATATACATACATATATATATATAATATATATATATATATGTATGTATGTATGTATGTATACTATCAAACTCTTCATTTATATAAAATCTAGCTATATATATTTCTCTAGAAGTCTAGAAGGTTTTTGTTTTGTTGTTAATTATTAGGTCATTTTCAAGCTTTGTTAACCTTTCATTCTCTATCGATTGGAAGTGTTTGTTTGTTCAAGAAACACTGATGGAAGGAAAAAAGAAATAGAAAAAAATTATGGGAGGTTTGAAAATTGTGTGCTGAATATAATGAATTGTGAGACACAAATTAAAAGAAACTCAAAAGTGCAGAGCTGAGCAGCCTCTTGCAGTCCCACCCACAAACCGCCCCAGCAATGCCTCTGCCCACTTACTTGGTTTACACTATTTCTTGTTTGCTAAAGCAAACCCCACCCCCTTTTTCTTTTATGATTTATGATTTATTAAGATATATACATTCATATTTTATATATATATATAATTCACCTATAGCTTCTCCTTCTACCACTCTATATGCATGCTTTATCCATTGAATTTGTTAACTAGAGAAATATCTTAGCTAGATTAGATTCAAACATGAAGTACTTATGCTAGATATAGATATATTCGTATGAACATTTGATTTAATGATTGATTCATTTTCCTGATTATGGAATCGAGTTTAAAACAATTATTCCATCCTCTCCTGAGTAACAAAAGTAAAATGTAAAATCCATTAATATTAGAAATATTTGGACAACCCATTATATACATCAAAGCGCAGGCAATCCATTCCTACCAATCATTCGTCAATATAAATAAAAAATAATTTAAAATTTTGTTTGGCGTAAAGGACCAAGTTTTTTCCTTTTTTTTCTGATAAGTAAAAGGGTCAAGTTTGAAGCTCTTACAGCTAAGGTGTTTTTCACATTTGTGCATGAGGGTACCAAATCAATAATGTGGTGATTGAAAGTTTCCCAATATATTGGGACAGAACAATTCATATATATCAACTCTTGTGTTCACATCTTTGGATGTTTATTCATGTACTCCATATCTTAATTCACAAGTGTTCACACTATATATAGTCTAATCTGGAAAAGATTTGTCGTGTTGTAATTAATTATCCAAAAGCCAGAAATTTATATGGGCAATTTTGCACATAAAAACTTCACAAGAGAGAAGAATATAGCTTAGAAGAAGAATGGAAATGATTTGTCTTAAGAAACAGGGAAATGGATAGAAATGATTAGGTTAATGTGGTCGGATAATAAGGGACTGCTGTAGATGGCCACTCATTTTTAGCCTTAATGGTACATTCTGGCCATGATCAAAGCAATATATAACCGCCCAGGCGTTCGTCAAAATGACATTAAATATTTGACTTGTTTGAGGTTTATCTATAGTTTGCTTAAAAGCTACTAGTACCTAGTATATATAATTAAGCTAACTCAATTTATAACTTAGTGAATTGTGCTATGCTCTTTGAGCCGCTCCTTCAATCCACACCCTTAATTTCTTTTCATCATTCTAATCAATTCCCTTTTAAATATGAAAATTTTGGTTTAACATGATCTAATCCAGATCTGACCCGCGTCACACATCTGGTTATGATGGGTGAATCTATCAGCAAGGACAGTTGCGTACTCAAGGTCTAAAACCTGTATTTAAGTTAAAACAAACCGTTTATCACTTGATTCAACCTTAAACGCACCCAGACTCATTAACATGATCGAAGCTTATTGCACAATGGGTTTTTTTTGGTACTTACCACTTTGGCTATTAGTAATTGAACCTTTATCATTAATAGAACTAGGGATGGCAGCGGTGCGGATAACCGCGAAATTTTCACTATCCAAAACTGAAACCGTTTAACTTTCCATTATCCAAATCCGCTTAAAACCGCTTAAAATTTTAAACCTAATAACCAAAACCCACCGAAACCGTTTCACAATATCCAAATCCGCACCGCAAAACCATTTATTAAGCGGATATCCGTCTAAAAACCGAATCCGAATCCAAAACCGTCAAATTAGCCCAATTTTATGTTTTAAACGGATTTTATATGATTTTTATGCGGATATCCGCTATCCAAAACCACTAGTAGATTATAATCGGTTTTTATGCGGATATCCGCTATCCAAGACCCTAAAACCGAAACCGCTCCAAAACCGCAACGGATAGCGCTTCGACTATCCAAAACCGCTTCATAACCGTTTCGTAAACGGTTTCGGATTTTAAACGATTTTAAACGCGTCGGATATCCGCAAAAAACCACACCACTGCCATCCTAAATAGAACTAATTAAGCGCACCCAGACTCGGTAACATTTTTTGGTTAGTAGCTGTTTTAATGGTCTATAATTAAACAATGTTTGAAGCAGGTCGGCTCATCATGGGAGTAGGGGCGGACCGTAGACATAAATTGAAAATTTAAATCTTTATTATACATATAGATATAGATTTTTGCATATATTTTCTTAGAAAATTTTAAATTGGCCCCATAAAAATAGTCGTATTCAAATTGGCCCCCTCTCAATTCTCAAGTGTCAAGATTTGCCATAAAGTATAGAAGGTAAAACTCTCCCAACAAAAACCATCCTAAGAAATCAAACTTTTTAAGTGTCCACGATAGATAAACTAAGACGTCATTGCCACCTCGACCAATACCGATAAAACCCATTAAACTTCCATATTGTATTCATCACTTATTAGTTTTTTACTAATCCATTTGATAGTATGAATAGTGATTTGATATTAAATTATATTTGATCGTTAGCTAATATGAACCAATGAGGGGTTGGATTAAGTGGTAAGCGATTTATTCCAACTTAAGCAGATTTCATGTTCGAGACCTTACACAGCTGCTCCCGTTTATAGACTCACCCAAAAAAAAAAAAAAAAAACTAGCTAGCATGCAATTTGTTTAATAACGTGCTTCTCGACTCATCTGCTATATATATCCATGTTAAGGTAAGAAATGTTTGGTCAAATTTGAATGTTTTGTTGTGCATTAGCATATATATGGTCCTATTAATTGTAAGTGGAAAATTAATGATCTAAAACACAAATTCTAGGTGCTATCAACAAACCTAGAATTTGATAGGGCGAGGGGCTATATTACCTTGCGCAAGTGGCCTCAAATTTATGTCCTTGAATTAATTAAGCATGTTGCTCTTTTTGAACAGTCCAAACGACTTGAACAGCCAACAATATATGCAAGAATTAATTGATGAATGAATCATTATGTCTCAAAGGAAATTCTGTATGGTATCTGTATACTATATTTGTAGGTTATATGAAGCAATTATATCAGCTGAAATTAGGGCAGATAGGATCACCATGATTTCCATTATTCCCTTTGTATCTTGAACATGCATTTTAATATATATTGAGCCGTTTCAAAGGGTTTGCTTGTGAAGTTTGTTCACACTAAAACTAGACATCACTCATGAACCAAAAATCAGCATTCATTATTGCCCTATTTTTCACACGCTTTGGAAGAATATTATATATTCTATTCGTATATCAATGAGTTTCTTTACTACATATATTTAACTTTGATAAGTAGTCATAAGAGTTCAACATTTTGGTAACAGATCGTAAATTTAAGAGTACTGTTGGCGCATCAAGTATTTTGCTCCTAATAACTATGGATGATGATGCAATATATTGCCTCCTTCGAAAATACGATTAACCACTATTTAATCCTCCTTTCTTTTACCAACCGCTCGTTTTGTCACACACGTTCAATTAATGTTAATTACTTTATGAACTTTTCAACCTTTTTCGTGTAATTAAGCTTGAAGATCTTAGTTGTTTGCTGCAACATATTGGTAGAATTAGCAACATGCATGTTGTCCATATATAATTTGGCTAAACATGGCTTATCTTTAGATGATATGGATTAAGGACATGCCATCTTGGTTGCATGATTTTCTTAAAACTTATTGCAACTCCTCTTTATTTTAATGGATTGGGATCTCTAAAACATGTTTGCTTTGCTTTATTATGATTTAGATTAATTCAAGTGAAAAATAAAATTATGTATAACCTTGTCATGTTAATCCCAGTAACCTTTTATAATCGGTATATATGTTCTCCGAATTATGTATGTATAAGATAATATCAAACTTTGATTGCATGTGAACTCAAATATTGTGAAAATGGACTATCCATCTAATTTTTTTTGAAAGGCAAGAAGGCAATTTTATTTATAAAGGGAAAGGAGAAAACCAGATTATTACAAGAAAAAATGTGGAATACCCACCAAAATATTATCACGGAAAATTTTTTCTGTAGCAATAAGTTGGTAACAAATCGTTATTGATGGGTATTTCCGTCGTAAAAAAATTATTAGTGAATATTTTTGTCACAAATTCCGTAAGGGAGGCAATTTTTTTTTTTTTTTTTTGTAGTGGATGTTACAACAGGGAACTAAACATCACATGAACCCAACAGAATACACAACAAAACACAACAACACCACACCAACAGCCAGCTCTTACTCAAAGCTAGACAAAATATCAGAGCCCTATCAATACTCGAGTTAGCAAGTCCATCCGCAATGCCATTAGCTTCCCTTAAGACATGATTCACTTCCCATTTAGAAATAATCTTCTTGAAGCCTTCAATCTGAAAAATGATTTGCCGAAACCTCCAAGACACTGTACTAGGATCATTCTCCGCATTAATCGAGTCACTCTCGACTACCAGTACTTTGTCTTTAGCCCATCTGGAAGCAACAAAGATTAGGAACGCCTCCTTAATATCCAAGACTTCAGCCAAATTGGAACCCGCCAGACCAATTGGCTTGGAAAAAATCATCTTTATACTGCTAGACTCATCCCTCAACACTCCCCCAATTCTAGCTTCACCAGGTTGTCCCCGAGCAGCACCATCAACATTAATTTTAAGTTGGCCTTCAACCGGAGATAACCAGTCCAAATGAAGCCTCCTCTTAACGCCAATATCAGGAACTTGAACGCATTCAAGACCCCTTAAATAATCATCAATAGTCACTGCACTATTTGGCCATTTAGCCTTACACCAAAAAGCAATTCTACAATCAACAATAGCCTGGATTTGAGACACCTCCATAGAAGAACCATTAAAAATAGCATCATTTCTCACAGTCCAAAGAGTCCACAATATAGCATAAAATGTCATTCTCCATACAGAATTTTCGTAAATATCAATCCAAATCTGAAATGCACTACTAACCTCCATTGGCATAACCCAACTCACCTTCCATTTAGCACAATAATATTGCCAAACAAGCCAGGATCTTTTACATTTTAGAAAAATATGATCCACCGTCTCAAGCTCCTCATTGCAGACATGGCATCCGATATTTTCCATTGAGAGTAAGCCTCTCGCATATAACAAGCTTTTCACCGCAATTCTACCCCGAATGGACTGCCAAAGAAGCATCTCGACCTTCGGCGGAGCAAGCTCGAGCCAAATCTTCCTCCAAATGGGATCAGGAGAATTATTTTGATAACAAACAAATTTATAAAATTCCTTAACAGAATACAAACCTGAAGAGGAATGCTTCCAAATAAGTTTATCCTTAAACTCGTGAGATAATGTGACATTATCAAGTAAAGCAATGAGACCAACCCACTGAAAATTCTCCCAATCAAAGAGACAACGTCGAAGATGAATTTTCCACTCCCATTTATCCTCAATCCAAACTCCAAACTCACCAATTTTCGCATTCTTATTTACAGTAAGAACAAAAATCCTAGGGAAATTATCTTTCAAAATCATCCCATTAATCAAAGCATCGTTCCAGAAATTAATCAAAGCATTGTTCCAAAAATTAATCAAAGCACCATTACCCACCTCTATCCTCATCCCTTCGGTAGTCAAATTAGGCTCATCTCTATCCAAATAAATAGGTTCAACAATCCTCCACCAAAGTCTGGAACACCTTCTCCTATTTATTCCGACAGGAAGTAGAGAGTTCTCGCAAATACTGTATTTCTCAATAATGACTTTTCTCCATAAAATTTTATCTTCATCACTGAATCTCCATAACCATTTATTAAGTAGAGCCCTATTTTTCAGCTTCAAATCCACAATTCCTAAACCTCCCATCTCCTTAGGATTGCAAATAGTATTCCAATCAACCAAATGCATCTTCCTGCTATCCATCGCACCATTCCAAAGGAATTTTCTTTGGGTTTCATCCAAACTCTCCTTCACTCTTTGCAGAATAGGGAACAATGACATGTAATAAGAAGGCATACTCGACAAAACTAATTTGATCAAAGCCACCCTACCAGCCATTGAAAGATGAGAGCCGTTCCATCTTGATAATCTACTTTGAAATCTATCAACCATCAGCTTCCATATCTTCTTCGAACAAGGGTTCGCTCCCAACGGTAATCCCAAAATTACAAGGAAGAGATTCAATCGAACAATGCAAAACTTCTGCCCATTGTTGTAAAACATGATTATCAACACCAACACCACTCAACTTACTTTTACCAAAATTGATCTTAAGACTAGACATGAGTTGAAAGCATCTAAGAATTCTTCCCAAATTACACACCTTTTCAGTCTCGGGTTTGCTAAAAAGAATCGAATCATAAGCATATTGCAAAAGATTCACTTCAAAACCATTATTTCCCACTTTTACTCCTTCAATAAGTCTCTTTTCCACGGCATTCCTCACCATCATAGCAAACATCTCTCTAGCGATATTAAAGAGAAGAAGAGAAAGAGGACACCTTTGCCTTAAACCTCTCATCATGCCAAATTGTCTCGAGGGAGAGCCATTGACAAGAATAGAGATGGACGTCGTTGTTATGCAAGACACAATCCAATTAATCCAAGTCTGCCTAAAACCAACCTTCCTCATTGCAAATCTTAAAAAATCCCAGTTAATGCTATCATAAGCTTTTTCAAAATCCACCTTAAAACAGACACCACCAACTCCATCCTTCTTCATTACATCAATAGTCTCATTAGCTATGAGAAATCCATTAAGGATCTGCCTTCCTCTGATAAAAGCAAATTGGCTCGGGCCAATAATTTCCTTCATCACTGAACTTAGTCTTCTAGCAAGAACCTTAGCTAGAATTTTGTAGATGCTGCCAACTAAAGCTAATTGGCTTGTAATCGGTAACTTTTGTAAGATTCATGCACTTAGGAACCAAAGTGATGAATGAGGTATTAATTTTCCAGTCAAAAACTGAAAACTTGAAAAAAAAAGTCAAAAATAACCAAGAATATCCTTCTTGACAACTCCCCAATACTTCTTAAATAAATTCAAATTAAAACCATCGGACCCTGGAGCTTTACTACCATCGCAGCTGTGGATAGCATCAAGAATTTCTTCCTCATCAAACGGTCGTTGTAACCATTCAAAATTCTGATGAGATAGCATCGAAAAATCACCCCCGAAATCCTCAATACCAATGGCAAGATTCTGGTTGAAGTGCTTTTCAAAATCATCAGCAATGTAATCCTTTAACTCCAAAGGATCTTCAATAGTTCTACAATCAAACTCCAAGCTCTTAATACAATTGACTCTATTTCGAACGGAAGCAACAAGATGATAGAATCGAGTATTTCTATCGCCTTCTTGCAACCATTTGAATCTCAATTTTTGACACCAAGCTTGTTCCTCCGCTCTATACAGATTCCATAACTTGACCTTAAGTTCTGTCAACTTAGATCTCAAATTCTCATCATGTATTCTGCTGAATTTCAGTCTCCAACTGATGGCATTCCTCCTCAATCACACGGATTCTATTTGTACCCCTAGCTAGTTGCCAGTTTTTAATAGCAGGTTTGAGACTTCTAAGCTTCTTCCAAAGGTCTCCATCCTCCTCTTGACTCCAAGTATTGGCAATAATATCCCTTAAATCTTTTTCCTCTAGTTTTCAAAGAAACGAAAAGGTTTAGGACCCTAATTCATAACATCCATAGCCAGCAACACTGGTTTATGATCCGAAAGAGAACAAGGCTGAGCTTTCTGAGTTAATCCCAAAAAAAGCAGAATAATTTAAGGAGAAATGAGAAATTTATCAAGTGTACTAAATGAAGGATTATCTCTATAATTCCCCCAAGTAAACCGTCCACCCATTAATGGAAGATCAATCAATGCAAGGTCTTCTGCAAACTCCACAGAACACCGCATAGCCCCTTGATTATACACAACCCCAATTTTTTCGTCAGGACATCTAACAACATTAAAATAACCACCTAAGACCCATGGGATATTATACCCACCAATAACTTGTTTCACCTCATGAAAGAACAATACTCTCTCAGCATCATCATTGGGAGCATAAAAATTCCCAAAACCGACCCGAACTCCATTTGACTTAAGGACACCCACAACAACAATGAATCTACTTCTCATAATAGCAAACTCTTTCTCAAAGAAATCATCTTTCCAAACTGTCACCAAACCACTTGAGGCACCTTCAGAATTCATATCACCACTACACCCACCTTTTCCCCACACAAGTTTTATCAACGTCTTACTATCACGACTTAATTTACTTTCTTGAATAAAAACCATCTCCAAAACCTCCTTACCAACGATCTTACTACCCTTTTTTATTTCTTTTCTGCCCAACCCCCTAATATTCCAGGTAGCAATTCTCATAATAAAAGAACGCCACTCGAAACACCTACAAAAACCATACCTTCTTCAAACCTTCTCTTGCTCAATGAGAGCACGTACCACTTCTTGCTTATCCTTGTTATACACCACATGCAAAGTCGAGCTAATTTCCCAAATAGCTTCTTCTTCTTCCATCAAGACTCTGTTCCTATTTTCAATATTACTATCTGATATTGAATAGCCAAATATTGTAGGAACGGTGGCTTTGCCATCCTCAGGAATACGATTTAGCAATTTTTTCTTCTTTTTCACCACTACTAAAGGCTGAACATCTAGCCCATAGTTATGCATTCCCTCTGGCCCAATACAGATAAGAGGTCTAATAACACATTCCACAGGCCCACTTACATTGGGTGAGTCCAAGCCCAAATTAATTGAATTATCATCTTCCCATAACCTATGCTCGTCATGCCTTTCAGATTCCCTATTTGAATTTGGGACATCTGAATTAATACTCCTTCCGATTTCTTTGTTTTTTTTTTTGGCATCAAGAAAGGAATTTCATTAAAGGAAACTAGAAACAGCAGTACATCAATAGTCTAAAAAGCCAAGGAAATATAGAGAAGAGCTAACTAAACTCAATCTCCCTGGCTACATAAACAAAATTAATGGGGAGCAGGGACTCCATCTAAACTCCAAATTCCAACCAGAGAGGATGGTGGATGCTGTCTCCAATCAGCACAGCTCATCCCCTTTCGAGACTGTTGAGCAAACCAGTCTGCAGCCTTGTTGGCTCTCCGAGAAATCTGTTTAACACTCTTATTTGCTATACTATTCACCAATACTCGTATATCTTGAACTATAGCACCATTAGATCAATTCTGTACTCCACTATCCATAGTATTCACACCATTAACCAATATAGAAGAATCGGATTTAAAGCACACTTTATCATACCCTCTAGAAACTGCAAGTTTTGCTGCCTACCTGAGTGCAAGAGCTTCAGTTGATAATGCATCTACTGCCTTTACTGAAGAAGAAAAAGCATCAAGCACATTACCTTCTTCATCTCTTATAACTATGCCAAAACCTTCAGCCAAATATTTTTTGCAAAAAGAACCATCACTGTTAATTTTTATCCAGCCAGGAGGAGACTTAGTCCATAATTGTTGTTCTTCAAGTCTACTTAGTTCCACTTCATCCAGCTGATTCTTTGATCTCAAACTTACAAACTCTCTGACAGCACTCTGTATTCTATAAACCACCCCTCCAAGATCAATTTCCTTCTGTTTATACACAAATTCACAGTGGGCTTTCCATAAAATCCAACATAAAAAAGCAACTAAGGTCATAAAGTATCCAGCATGATCAGAATTTTAACTCTATTCCAGACATTAATCAACCATTGATCCAAAGTAGTAATACTCTGCTTATCAATCAAAATACCACAAATAGCAACCAAATAGGTCGAGTCCACTCACATGTCAATAGAGTATGCTCAACAGATTCACACTCAGTCTTACAGACAGGACAGACTGCACTATTTGCACAATGCCTTTTATACAGTCCAACAAAGTTGGTGCTGCATTTCTACATCCTCTCCACAAAAAAACTTTAATTTTAGGAAGGCATTCAATATTCCAAATCAGGCTCCATGTATACTTATCTATTATATAAGAACTAAATGCTTTATGTACATGTGATGGCTGATTGTTACAAGTTCTAATTGCATAGTATCCCGATCTAACAGTATATCTTCCATTCTTTGTGTAAGGCCAAGTCCTTCTGTCTGCTCGATCAAAAACTCCCAAAGGAATTTTCTCAATAGCTTGCTGAGTCTCCATAGAAGTCCACTACCAACGATAATAACTTAATAAGTCGTTGAGGCAACATAAAGCAGGTCATAGTGAAAGCAGGGATTGAGGCCGCTACTACTTTAATAAGGACCTCTTTCCCTGCCAACGATAATAACTTCTGTTTCCAGACATTAAGTTTTGCTTGAACTCTTTCTGTAATATAATGAAGGGCTCCACATTTCGTTTTACCCCATGTAGATTGAAATCCGAGATAAATTCCAGGATTAGCTGCTTCTTGAATTTGTAATCTCTGAGAAATTTCAGCTCTTAAATCAACAGGAGCATTAGCACTAAAGATTAAGCTGGATTTCTCCAAATTAATTATTTGTCCAGTAGCATCAGCAAACTCCTGTAAAATATGAAGAAATCTAGAACAATTCTCAGAGTTAGCTTGTAAGAAAAATAAAGAATCATCAGTAAACAACAGGTGGGACAACTCAGGGCAACTCCTAGACACCTTGATGCCAGCAATATGCTTAGAATCATTACCTGCTTGGATCATCCTAGACAGGGAATCAATTACTAAGAGAAAAAGATAAGGGGATAGAGGATCCCCTTGCCTAAGACCTCTAGAAGGGAAAATTCCTCTACTAGTCTTACCATTTATAACTATAGTATAGGAAACAGTACTTACACACTCTGAAATCATATTGCACCAGTGAGGATTCATACCCATCTTCATAAGGATAACTTTAAGGAAGCCCCATTCCACCCTGTCATATGCTTTACTCATGTCTATTTTAACAGCCACATCACTCTGCTTTCCTTTTTTCTTTATTTTCAAATAATGGAATACTTCCTGTGCAATAAGTACATTATCATGGATTTGCCTTCCATGCACAAAGGCACTCTGATTTTCAGTCACCAGATCTCCCATGAAGCCTTTCAGCTTATTCACCATAACTTTTGAAATTATTTTGTAGGCATAATTACAAAGACTGATAGGTCTGAATTGAGTAACACTTTCAGGACCTTTAATCTTTGGAATCATTACGAGATCAGTATTGTTAAGCTCCCTCAACATCCTTCCACTGTCAAAGAAACTTTGAACCATAGCATATATATCATCTTTAACAACCTCCCAATTCTGTTGAAATAACAAACCATTAAAACCATCCAGTCCAGGGCTTTTAAGCTCTCCCATTTGAAAAGTAGCCACGTTCACCACTTCCATAGTCACTCTTCTGGTCAGGAAATCATTCATCTCATCATTGATCAACACTGGAACATGGTTCAAAACAGAATCCCAATATCTAGATCCAGAGGTACTAAAAATATTTTCATAATATTTTGTGAATTCCTCCATAATATCTTCCTTAGCTTCCAACCACTGATCACCACTTTTTAATCTCAAAACTTTATTCTTTTGCCTCCTTTGTAGAGTAGTTTGATGAAAAAAGTGAGTATTCTTGTCCCCACATTTAAGCCAGTTAACCCTAGCCCTTTGGTGCCAATAAACCTCCTCTTGTTCCATAATTTTGTGAAGTTGCTCTGTCATATCCTCAATGCATTCTCTGTCCTCAATATCTTTACCCACATCCTGAATATCAGCAATTGCAGCTCGAAGATTCTCTTTCATTTTTCTGTCCTTATTATTCTCTCTACACCATTCTTTCAACAATTCTCTACATCTCTTCAATTTACAAACAACCTTATAAGCTCTAGATCCATCAACTTCTTTATTCCATCCTTCACCAATGATTCGCTTGCAATCCTCTTTCTCTAACCATATAGCTTCAAATTTAAACAATTTGGCACCCTTTTTATCACCAACAACAGTATTAATCACCAAGGGAGAATGGTCTGATCCAATAGCTGGCAAATTCCACACCTGAGTTCTAGGGTACTGTTCCAACCAATCTAGATTCACCAAGCATCTATCCAATTTTTCTTTAATTATCTCTCCATCTCTAATTCCTGACCAAGTAAACTGTTGCCCTTGAGAAGGAACTTCAAGTAACTGGCAAAACTCAACCACAGTTCTAAAATTCTGCAAAACTCTTCTTTCCTTAGGTCTACCTCCTTCCTTTTCAACATCTTCCAAATCATTCCAGTCACCAATACACATCCATTTTTCCTCAATACTCAAAGTTTTCCTATTAATTTTCTCCCAAACCAATTTCCTATCCGAGTAAACAGGTGCACCATAAATCCGCATGATTCTATGCTTGTCACCACCATCTTCCAACTCAAAAACAGTATCAATCACATTTTTAGATTCCTCAATGCTACTAACCACATATTCTTTTTTCCACCAAAGACTCAAGCCACCACTCAACCCTACAGGATCAACATATATAACATTAGGATAACCCATTTTCTTTCTAATTTTTTCCACCATCTCCCTACCATTCCGAGTTTCCATAAGAAAAACCACATCTGGATCATATTTGTGGATAATCTGTTTAAGCTCCTTTATTGTCAAGGCAGATCCAATGCCTTGACAATTCCAAGAAAGGCCTATCATAATGGCTGGGTGACTATTAAAGGCCAGTCACCAGAGCCCTCAGCCATTTGTAAATCATTAGTAACACTTACTTCAGTATCTCCCTTTTCACTGTTAGTATCAAAAGTAACTGGAACCTCAAAAAGGCAAAGCTCCTCAACTTGTTTCCTACTCCAAACAACAATTCATTTCTTCATGCCTCTTCTTTGCACTACCTTCTTCTTTCCCTTTTGACCAGAAGCAGATTTCCTTCCTGTAGGAACCTGACTATCTTCATTAATATTCACTGTTTCTCTAATAACAATCCCACTTTCAATCTTCCTCCTTTTCATCATTCCAATCTCAGTATCAACTTCTTCTATTCCCCTCTTCAACCTTAGATCCCTTATTCCAGAGCTGAGAATCTCTTTAGTGTTATGATCATGCTGTAAGAACTCTCTTCTGTACTGCACAATCCTATCCATACTCTCTTCCTCCCCAATATTATCAACAATATTATTTAAGGGTGTTGTAACTAGAATATAGGTGTTTAAGCTTTTATCAAAGATAAAGATTCGAGCAGAAGTGTTTTCTGGTAGGGTAGAGATTTTTACTGGTATAGGATTTCCAGATTGTGTAAGACTAGTATTTGGGAACAATGTTTCCTGAATATCAGAAGGTTGAGTTTCAAGGTTTCCAGTAGCAATGACATCTAAATTCTCTTTGCGAATAATATTATGGTTTTCCACAGGGGTAGTAAAAGTATAAGTTTCAGAGTATGTATTTGGGATAAAAGAATCAGAAAATTGATCAAGGTCAGGTGTAACAGGAGGTTCTGTCTCATTATCACTACCATGCTGAACACGAACAACACCAGGAGGGTAATCCAATTCAAGCCCAGGATCCCTATCATTAGAATTGTGTGTTGAGTCATCAAAATTAACAACTGCTTGACCATGTAATGGAACTGCAGGCTCAGTCATATTCATAGTAGAAACAGGAATATCAGAAATATGTAACTGGCTTCCATGGATAACATTCAGAGAGTCTGCATCCTTCTCATGACTCCTACTAGAAAACCTCCAGTTACTATCCATTCTATCAAAACCAGCACTACCACTAGCCCTTAACTGCAATGACATGAAATTACTGCCCCAGGTAGTCTTCTTCCCCTTATCAATCATACTGTTTTGTCCTCCCTCCATAAGAATACCACCCCTACTAGTATCACCAAAGTTATTACGCTCCCATCTTCTAGAATCATCATGAACAGAATGAATTCTTTCTGAATTAACAGGATCTACTCTTCTATTTTCTTTCCCTATAGCAGACATCCAACTAACACTATGAGCTGGAATAGCTCGCATATGAGGGCCATATCTATACCGCTTCTCTTCACCATTATCTTCCCCATCATTCTCAGGACATTGTTTCAAAACATGCCCCAATTTTCCACAGCAATAGCAAAAATCAGCTAATCTTTCATATTTAACTTCAGCCCAAACTTTCTCCATGTTCTTCCTCGGTACCCAGAAACCATCAACTAGAGCATTATGTGCATCAATTTCAATTCGAATTCTCAAAAAACTCCGTCCTAATCCTCCACTAGTAACCGGATCTTCAATTTTAATAACTCTACCCATCCTAGATCCAATAATATTAGCATTTGATCTAGTTAACATCTCAATAGGTAGATTGTGTACCTGGATCCAGAAGGAAACTGTTTGAAAATCCATTTCTGCAACATTACACCCTGGCTGCCATTTCTTCATCATCATGCATGATCCCTTGATGAACCAAGGACCTTCCTCCAGAGCTCGATCTCTTTCCTTTTTTGTTTTGAAGGAAATGCCATACAAGTTATCGCCTACTTCACGAATACAAGGAGCTATTTCTAATGGCCAGATTCCACGCAACACACTTACAACACCACGGCGATTCAAGATCCGATTCACTAAGATCTTTCCAGGAACCATATATTTGGTCAGAGCAAAGCTAACCTCATCACCATCTTCCAATTGAATTTCCAGATCCATTTCATCCACCGCCAATCCAAACACTAATCGAAAACAGAGTGTGCAAGATTTACCTGATTTCAAACACTATAGCAAATGAAGTTACAAGCAGAAGAAAACACAAACAGAAGACACAAAAAGAAATCAAGAAAAGAACGGTTCAAACCCTAGGTTTAACTAAGAATCCTAAAGGAATCAATACTAGTCCTAGACCTATGAAAGATCCAGCTCTAGACACCAGACACGAAACGAAAGCACAAACTAACAAACGAAAACAACAAAATGAGCTCAAGAAAAGAAAACAAACAGAAAATCTGAGTTCACAAATGAAAAGAGGCCAAGAAATCCTAAAGAAAACCCAGAAAGCTGAGAAGAACTCAGAAAACTCAACAAAGTGATAACCGCTCGAGAGAGAGAAAAGTCCTAGCGCGTGCAAGAGCGCGTGCAGGAAAAACTGCAGTTGTTAAAGAATCTTTTTGATTTCCTTGTTTGAATTGGATACAATAGAATTAATATTCTGACTTTCAATAAAGAAGCCACTGCCAACCATATACTCAACTCCCAAGGAAGGCATGAGTCTAACATTGGAAGGATGAACATTCTCCAACCTGTAAGTTGTTACCTTCATTTAGTGCATCTTCCATTACCAAGGTCTCTGTCCCCTCCCTAATTCCCAAAATCCTCTCACCGGAACAAGTATAGTCATCGTTCAGGTTAACATAACCGATAACATTACCAGACTTCCGATCCTCCAAGAAAGTTTCATCCATGGAGATTCTAATAGAAAATCTATTTCTTTTCCAAGAACCAGCCAAAATCAAAGCGACCTTTGCTTTATCATGGATCTCAACAAGGATCCAAAAACAGACTTTGCTCGATCGCCAATCCACCATTGATCTAGACTTTGCTCTATCACCGGAAAACTCTCTGACTCTCCTCATATTCACTCTACTGTGACATACCATATATATGATATATCTAAACTGTCAAATAAAGCATAAAATGGAAAGAGATATATATCCTTTGATTTCTTGTAACACTTAACTGAACATTCATACTTGTAATTATTTTCAATTACTTCTAATTATTCTCAATTACTTGTATAAATTACTCTCAATTCATGAACTCAATTATTTGTAATTTCTTCTTAATTACTTTTTTTTGAGTAAATAACATTTTCGAGTCACATGTCATATAAATGACCACATCATTCACGTTTCAACCTGCACATCATATTTTTCATTTCCTCCTAATTTTTTTTTTCAAGTTTTCAAGGAAAAAAAGGAAAAAAAACAACTTAAATAAAAGAAAATATGAGATAGAGCTGATATGTGTAAAAGACAAGGAAGACACAAAAGGTGAAGTAACATAAATGATAATGTGACATATATTATCAGTTCATCACACATTTTTACGTTAATGAATAAGACTTAAAATAGTTAGGACAAATTAAACTTCAATGACCAAATTCAGAAATGAGTCAAAGTTTAGTGATTTTAATGAATTTTTTTTTTTCGCCAATAGAAACTCTTCTTTCTTAGTTAACTAATTAGGATTATAAATTAATTCGGGATCTGACTCCTCTCCAGTCCTTGAATTGGACTGGAGAGGCCAGTCCATAGTAGATGGATAACACGTGTCTAATTTTAAATTTAACGGTTAAGATCTCTTTAGTTCTAAAAAATTGGTTGTACGGGATAATTTTCTTTTCTCTCATTCTGCTGCAATCCCTCCTACCGTTTTCTTTCTATCAACACCCAATTATTCAAGGAACTTGGCAATGGTGAAAAGAAGAATGATACTCTAAATCAATTACACAAATTGAATTAAAACCCCCCCCCCCCAAACTAAAGACAACAAAATACCCAGATAAAATAGGAATTAGCCAGATAATGGATAGGAAATTTCTTCCTGGTACAACATAGAAATTTGGGAAATCATGAGAAATGTAGAGACATGACAAAAAGGAAGGAACCGATTCCTTTCTTTCTATGAGACATGTGGAAAAAAGGTTGAGAAGCATCAAAAAAAAAGAGTTTGCAATTTTGGCAAGAGCAGGATAAATGATGAAGCAGAAGAAATTGAAAGAACAAAAAAAGTAAAAGAAAGAAATAGACGAAATTAGTATCTCTGCACATTTTTTTTTTTTGAACTTTCGTTCCAATGAAAGAGACAATCCGTTCCAATAATGGATGAAATCAAAAAAGAAATCGTTCTTGGATTTATTTTTGCATAGACAATTCGTAATTCTTTGGAAAAAAAAATCGTAGTTGCAAGAGAATCGGGAAGAAGAAGAAAATTCCACTACAAACCAATTTATTTCGATTGAATAACCCTTACCCTTTGATTAACTATTGTACACGTGTTTTTAATCTATAATGCATTGGCCTCTCCGGTCCTTTTCAAGAACTGAAAAGGAGCCGGATCCAATTGAGATAGCATGTCCGAGTCAGAGAAAGAGGCTTTCAAGCTTGGAGCAGCAGCTTTGGTAGTAACAGAATCTATTAGAAGATCCATTGCTAACTCTTTCGCCACGGCACCAATAATATATCGCTTGCTTTTTATTTATAATAATATTTTGCTTGCCTATATCCTTTCGTAAAAAAAAAAAAAAGGGGTACTATATCCATTCCAAATCAAAAGTGGGTCATCTATGCCTTTTTCTTTTCTTTTGCATAGTTCTTAATTAGTTCATTAATCAATTAAGATTTTGTTTTTGTTTTATTTCTCTTAAAAAGGTTTATAATAGCAAATGACTCAATTCTTTGGCTTTGTTTCCATTAATTTTGATTGACAACTACTTTTTCCAAATGACATGATGAGTAAAGCCAAAATTAATTTATTGCCAATCAAGCATTGAAAGAGAAATGCAACCTATGAGGAAAAAGAGTCATTATCTTAGTACCATATTTGAAGGTTTTGAAATGAGTATATCAGATATTTGGGAAAAAACCATCAAAACACAAAATTCTTATTTAAAAAATTAACAAAAGGGTAATAAGTCGGTAGATCGCATCAGATTGTGATGATTTTATCAGATTAGGATCATCATACTTGTGGTTGATGAGATGGGTCCCATGAATATATACTTTGAGAATTGTTGCTTCGCTAACAAAATAAAATTTCATAAAAAAATAGAAAGATATATGAAATATATATGAAGGCTATTTATATGATGTTCTTTCACTTTATTAAGAGTAGGTGAATAATTCGGATTATAACACATTCCTAAATCAAATTTTTGTTGAGCGCAATGTGACATCCCCTTCTTCCTAACATCCATGGAGTTTAATACAGGCATCGACAGATATATCGAATGGATATATCGACGGATATATCGATGGATATATCGAGGTATCGATGAAATTCAAATATAAGTGGTCCAAAATGCACTAAAATGACGGATATTTATAGTAAACGTTTGAATTTTGCTTTGAAATTTTGACAAATTCTTATTTACATATTTCCACGTGTTTTAGAATCAATATATGATAAATAGAGTATATGTAGACATTACTTTTTTTTAATTTTTTTTTTATATTTTTTACTGCGAAAAGTGTATATAATATGTATAAATCAACTATACTAATTTAGACACACATTTATTTTATCTTCAAAATGATGGTTACCAAATAAACCACTTCATTAAATATAAAAAATTATATGATTTCTTTTCTGAAACAAGAAAGTATTAGATCATAATTATAAATGCATTATTACCAACAAGGGGTTGGATCAAGTGGTAAGTTGCATGTTCCAGCTTAAGCAGGTCTCGGGTTCGAGACCTTGCGTACGCAGCTGCCCCTGTTGGGAGACTCACCCACCTGGTTACCGTAGTTACCACTGCTATGGCTTCTACTAGGTATGGATGTATCATCTCCCCCGGGGGCGGTAATCCAGTTAAAATATTCAAGTCATGACATATAAGGTTTATAAACCTCCATATAATTGTGCACAGATTCCAAACATGCCTCTCAACTAATACTTGTTAGCCATCTAATAGGGGGGCAATTAAAATATTCAAGTCATGACATATAAGGTTTATAAACCTCCATATAATTGTGCACATACTCCAAATATGCCTCTCAACTAATACTTGTTAACCATCAAATAGGGGGGCACTCACCCGAAACCACGTCCGCGTTTGGCTATTGCACCGGATGCTCATTATAAGTCTGTTGTTCAAGTGGATACTCTGGATACATGTTAGATGAAACCAATGATTCAAACTCATTTGCTCCAGATCTAATACCATAACTAGAATTTGATCCAAAATGCCCTCCATATCCAAATGAACTAGATGCAGTCACATAAAATTATTGTGGCCAATATCAGATTGATAATTTCAGTCAAATTACTATTTAATAAATGACCAAAAAGCATTTGAATGAAATTGTATTATCGAGAAACCCGGGTCTATCTCAAACCGAATCACTTAAACAAAACAATTATTTGTATTACTATTACCACAGTTTTGTAAAAATGACTTCAATTGCTAATATTTTTGAAAAAATGAAATAATTCATCAAAATGTCGCTTATATTTTTAATCATAAATGTAAAAACGAAAAAAATATATTTAATTTAATATGGATACTTACGGATATATCGAGATTTATCGAGATATCGATAAATATCGACGGATACACAGATATATCGACGGATATCCCGTGACATTGAAATTTTTTTGGATATTTTTATCGAAGGGTACAGATATCGGATATATCAATGGATATATCGAGATATCGACGGATATTTAATTTCATGCTAACATCTCATATTATGAGGGGATTGTTAATTATTATTGTTTTCTTTTTCCTTCTTTGGATCATTTATTACTAACGAATCTCGAGTTTACGTTTTTTTAAGAGTTATCCTATAACTCGAGCCTAAGCACTTTGAAAATAATCAGATCATCACAACATTGAGGACATTAATCTAATAAATTATATGCATGATAAATAATTTCTTCACCTAATTAATATATACATTGCAGAAAATAATAATAATATTAATAATGGGATCGATAATGACGATGAAAGTCAAGATAGAGCAATTAGAAAGTGGGAGTGATAGGACTAAAGTATATATAACAGTGGTAAAGATGTATTTTGTCAAAGTGATTGAGCTTATGTACTGTAGAGTAACTATTTTGATATGGCATCTTGCACCGGCCATTTGACAGAGGGGTTTGAATAAGTTTGGTTTAAGATGGAAACCTAAGAATAAGATAGTGATAAGGTAGAGAGAAGCATATATATATATATATATATAGATGAAATTATGATGATTTAACGATGATAACAACCTCCATTTCCTTTTGGTAAACAAAAAAAGGTTGTGCATTTTCACTTCTTCGAAAAAGATAAATATAGACACTAAGCTTCAAAGTCAAAAGAGACAAGATCAATATGTCAACGGGTAAATTTGATCCACTGGAGTCATTCCTTATACTACTTTATTATTTTAATTTTCATAATATAAATAATTCTATTTTTATAAACACCCTAATATTCCATAATTTATTAACTCCAACTGATTCGGGATCCAACCCTAATCTTAAAGATAAATAGTTAGAAGTTCTTACAATATCTATATTCTCTCTATCTACAAAATTTAAACCTTAGTTTATTATTTTAAATATTGTAAAGTAAATTCCATTTTCTTAAAATGGAAAATATTAATATACTCTAAAGTCTAAACCTTTTTTTTGTGAGAACCCCTAGTAAGAAATAATAAATTAATTAACCAATATTAAAATTATTTTATAAATTCAGTATCAATGTGCACATTTATAATCTTTTTTTTTCCTGTCTTTTTGTTGGCTATATTCCTGGCAGCTCAAAAAAGTTTCAAAAGTACTATTAACACGTAGACCACCCTAAAGATTCTAGGTAGGAAATTTTAGGATTCTCCTTTTTACATATAATTAGTCTTCATTTCCACGTGTGTTGCACGTTATCGATCGTGTTTAAATTGAAAGAAAATTAAAATAATAATTGAAATTATTTATAAATAGGGCTATCAAAACTGATTCAAACTCAATAATCCTTAATAGAGTTTTTAGTAGAATAAAATTGTATTTAAAAATTTAATATACTCAAATTTTTTAGTAAAAATAAAGCAATTATAAAGGTATTAGATTTAATAGTTAAGCAATGGTATTTAAGACAATATGTTTAAAAAATAAAGATATAATGATTGATTCAAAAATTTTACAAAACTCGTACTTTTAAATATAGTATAGATAATAATATAGACTTTGAAATTGAAATATCAACTCTTGATTTTTATTTGGCCATTTTTCTTAATTATATTCTTTGTTTGTTGTTATAAGGGTAAATTATATAAATATACCTTGTGGTTTGAGTCAAACTATACTATATATAAAAGTATGAGTTTTGTGAAACTTTTGAATCGACCGTTATACCTCATTTTTTTTAATATATTTCTTAAATGCCCTTACTTAAACTATTGTAGTTTTATTCTACTAAAAACTCTATTTTTATTCAATTATTAAATCTAATATCTTTATAATTTCTTTATTTTTACCATTTTACTATTTTTGAATAAAAATTGGATATATTAAAATTTTTAATATACAGTTTTATTCTACTAAAAACTGCATTTTATTTAATTAAAATTCAATATTTTATGATTATTTTATTTTTACAATTTTAGTTTAAAAGGGTTTTTGCGATTGACATGTTCTATTTGAGTTTGGTTTCAGGCGATCAAGTCGAATACCCGTACTCGAGTGAAATTTTTCCAGCTATAATTATAGGCTTCTTTAGGATAAAATTAGTAATATTCTTAAGATTTTAATTTTAATTTAATTTAAATATATTAGGTCACGTGCAAGGCACGTGAAAGTGACTATTTGATAGTTTAATGTATTATGATTAAAATTTATTATTTCCCTGACGAGTAATTATTTTATTTGATTTATAATTAATTTTTTGCTAGATAAATGTAACCCTTAATGTGAATTTAAATTTGCTATTTTACTTTGTTAATAATTTTCTTTGTGTGGGATAGTTTCTTTTGTTACTTTGATAGTAAAATCCAATGTATATACAAATGGGCTGGTTGGGTTGGATTTGAGTTCGGTTATCTGAGTTAGGTTAGTTTCGGGTAAGGAAATTTTGGGTTATAAGGGTTCGGTTAATTTTCGGTTTTAGGTTGGGTTGGATTCAGATTGCTCAAATGTCGGATCATTTGGTTTGGGTCAATTTTGGTTCGGGTCTTTTTCAATTTCGGGTCATATGGTTCAGATAATTTCGGGTTTGAGCCTCCGATTTTCAGGTTCAATTCTTTTCGGATTCGGGTTATTTAAATATAATTAATCCCGATTCGGGTAATTTCGGATTAATTTCTCGGATTGATCTGATTCGGAATGATTCAGGTTTGGATTATTAAGGATTTAAGGTTGGGTCATATCGTTTTCGAATTGAGTGAATTTATTGGTCGAATCGGGTTCGATAAGGTTTGGCTTTAGGCGATCGAGTCGGATGTCCATATTCAAGTGAAATTTTATCAGCTATAATAATAGGTTTCTTTAGGATAAAACTAGTGTTGCGCCAAAATCTCCCTGGGTGCACGCTCTAATCGTGGAGATGGGGCGTGCCAGTCAATTTGCACAAATTGACAAAGAAATTAATGCGAGCTCAGAGAGCTTGAAATACGATCGAATCAGACGATTTGTGAGATCTGGTTGTAAGTCACACCGAAGTGTTTAATACATGCAACCCAGACTTCTTGTAGAGTATAATCAGGTTTCAAACAAGTTTGGAACAAAATAACAACGTATTGTTATTATTGAAAAAGGAAAATTACAAGAGTAAACTCAATCAAGAGATTGAGAGGAATGATGGAGACAAGAGTCTTAAGTAAGTAGACAAGAGTCTTGGAGACAAGAGTCTCAAGTAGACAAGAGTCCAAAAGAAAACAAAATAAAAACTTGCATGAGCAAGGAAAAAAAAGTGTAGCAAGCGTAAAGATTGGAGTGTAGTGTTGTTTGCGTTGAGCAGATTGTTGGTGCTGAGACCTCTTCAACGTTGGTGGTGCTTCTACTTATATAGCCAAAAATCACTTCCATCAAGAGATTGTAATTGTCTTCAATCTTCATATAATTGATTGGAAATCCTCATTACCATTCAGATCCACGAAATTTGGAAATCACGATCAATCACTTGATATACACGTTAATTATTTCCTTGTGAGTTAAAAGAATTTTCCACAACTCTGATTTGCCTTCACACCGTCTTTGTCAAATTGAAAAGCCAACATGACTTTTTCACAGGCACCTTGGTCAAATTGAAAGCCCGACATGGCCTTTTAAAATTCTCCATTATGGCAAGGTTGAAAACCAAATATGGCTTTTTATCATAGCCACCTTGGTCAAATTTAATAATTAGAATTGATTTGGCCAAAGTAGCCAAACACATGTAAATTTTAAAACCTTACCTAGTTTATTATAAAAAACCATCGTGGCCTTTTACCACGACCATCATGTAGTCTTTTGAAGGATGGCCGAATCTCACGGCCACCATGGCCGAATCCCACGGCCACTATGGCCGAATCTCACGGCCACATACTAACCCGAAGCAATTCAAGTCATCCAGGCTGAAGCAAAATTGGAAACCGTCGATGGCCTTCCTTTGATAGCGTGGCTTTAAATGGAAATAGCCAAATACCGTAAAATCACATAGGCCATCTTGGCTTTTGCTGTGTACCATTATGTGGCCGAACCTCACGGCCACAGTCTTTAGTTTTTCTCAAATTTTAATTAATCAAGTAAATATTAATTAAAATTATTTTTAAGTGAAATTGGGCTCAGGGTTAAGCAAAAAGCTTTTTTCTAACCAAATGATCAAAGTCTAATGTAATTTTAAGATTGAATCTCAACCTTTGATCTATTAGGCCTAACCACTTTTACAAGTCTACTCCTAATTGTAAATTAGGGTATAAACATTGCCCCCCTATTTCATTAGGTATGGAGCGTAGCAGAATTGCCTGATGAAATATAACCCCCAACGAGCAAATTTATTTTAATTGGTGGCTTTCAATTTTGCCAACACAAGAAACTAACTTGCAAGTTGCCGAAATTGAACTATGGCCAATTATCAAAATTACCTTAGGAGTATTGGCCAAAAATTCAAGTAAAACCAACAATTTTGCTGGTCACTCATGAAAATCCTTATGGCTTCAAAGCTTAATTACCATCTGGCCAAATTGATTTTTTTCTTTCCATTAAAATGGCAATTGGCCAATTCGGCGAATTAATTGATTTTGAGGTCTTGACAATTGAGCAAATCTTGGCTAATTTAAAGACCAGCAAAAAATCTTGAAGACACTATTTAGCCATCTTCTTTGGTGTTTAAGAATTCAAACTTGTTGTAAAAAGACAAGATTCCAGCTAAGGATCTTTTCAACACTCAAACATGGCTATGAGAAAAAAAAAAAAAAAAAAAACCTTTGAAGGTCTTTGCCAAAACCAACGTGGCGTTGACATGAATTGCCGATAGTCATTGATTTTGCCAATAAGTGAAAATCCAACATGACTTTGTAAAATTCTCCAACATGGCAAAATCCATTACCACTTGAATAAATGACCATTACCCAAAAGAAAATTATCAAGGCCAGATTGGAAACACTTCCAATATGATTTTTGGCGTTTTAAGAGTATATGCCAACGCCATGTATATAGACGGCATTCGCAGCAATTTTATAAAAATTTCCAATTTTATTTCGTTTGGTAGCTTTTCAATTTGGCCAACACAAGAAACTACATTGCAAGTGGCCAACATTAAACTAAGGTCACCGTGGAAAATCCTAGTTAATTGGGCCAATTTTTTTTTTAAATATATTAGCCACATTTGTAATTGGGGCGGCTTTGTCCACTAAGCTTTGTATGAACTTGGTGAAAACAAGTGGCCTTACCACCAATTCTCTTGCCACCCTGGCATTGCTTGTAATCTCTTAATTATTTCTCCAAAGCCTTCTTCCTTTTTAGTATGATGAGCCTCAAGCTTTTGCTCTAGATTTTTTAGATCATGCATCATGGCCTGAAGACCAGCCATAATTGCACCTTGTTGAACTTCTGGAAGGTTGGCATGCTCTTTGTCAGTTTCAATTACCATGAATTGTCCAAGTGCAACTGAACACTCAGATTTTTCATCGAAATCGTTAGCTTGCATAATCTCGTTTTCACTTATTTCACCATCTTCACTTGCATCCATGCTATTAATGACGACATCAACTTCCTTTATGGCATTAATAACACCATCATCATTAGTATCAGTGGCATTATCGTCATGTTTGGAGAGAATAATGACCTTGGCATTATCTTCTTTGCCCCCCGCATATTCTTCATTCCCGTGAGGCAATTGAATTATGTCTTCATTGTTCCCATCTTGGAGTGCCTTACCAAGATCCATTCTTCTATCAACTTTGGTGACAGAGATGCATGGTAAAGTAAGAGAATTGCAAGGGAGATTATCCGTGAATTGGCCAAATGCAATAGAACATTCTGATTTTTCATCGAAATCATCCGCTTGCGTTGTTTTGTTTTCACTTAGGGTATTAACATCACCATTGATGCTTAACTCGTCATTTGTTTCATCATCAATCTTGGCATTTTTCTGGTTAGAAAGACCAAGAGACTCATTTTGAACTTCATTTAGAGCAATCACCATGTTGCCCAAATCATCAGATCTAGCTTGAAGTTTGGCTTCTCTTTTTTCAATTATTGTTGTTCGTGCATCAAGTTTGGTTTGTTCCACGCCAGAAAAATTACATCTTTCAAATGTGGAGTTTAAGTTTTCCACTTCTTCATCTATCTCCATCTCCTTCCTAGCTTTGGCCTTTCTCCGAAGTTCTCTCCGTCTCCATGTCTTTCTATTGCGCTGCAAAGGTGGATTTGAAAGCTTGGGATGTTCCACTTTTTGCCAAATTCCATATGGAACTCCATAAGTCGGCATTACTGTACTTGGTTGGAATTTCTGAACAACATGACTTTGACGTGGTTGAACTTTCTTATTGATCTCCTTGACTCTATATTCTTCTTTTCTTTCCTCTAGCCATGGCCTTAATTCTCTTCTTGACCTTATAAATCTTGATTTCGAAAGATCAAGCACATGCAGATCTGATGGGGCCATCTTGGAAGCTGAAGGGGCCATAGGGTGTGGTGTTGGTAGTTTCGGCCTAGGGTTTGCAAAATAAGCTCCCCTAGCCAATCTACGTGCCACTTGACCCCTTGGTTTTTCATTTGTGTTTTGATGCATCGACCCTCCTTGGTTATGATTAAAGTTGAGCATCTGAGGTATATTCTTCCTTGGTCGAAGATCTATAGCACGTTCAGGTGGTGTCAATTCCAATTTGCTCTTGGGGGCCATGCTCAACGCCACTGATCTTGGTATTGGCCTGTCAAGCTGGTTAGACAAGAAACCCACTTCATAAAGATTAACGTAACCATACTTAGTTTCTTGGGTTTCAACTTGTCATCAACTTTACGACCAAGATCCGTTGATTCTTTCTTCAATGCAGCCACTTGTTCTTCAACAATGGCTTCTTTTGGAACAAGATTGAGGCCAACTAAGCCTTGTGAAACGCCATTGGTAGTAAGCATGGGATCAAACGGGGTTGGCATCTCCCTCTGGCCTTGTTGAACTTGCCCCCCGATCGTTGCTACCATCCCGAGATGGCTTCTTGAAGTTGTTTGAAGTCATTCTCGTTTTGGGTTAACAAGGCTCTTTGTTACTGGATCATTTCTTGAAATCTAGCATCCATCTAATTCATCATGTCTTCAAATATGCTAGCAAACTTATCGAAAGCCATGGCACAACCCTGAGAAGATTTGCCACCAACCTCGTCGTCTTTTCCATTGTCACTTTTATGTCCTCATAAGGACACATTGTGAGCAAAGTTATAGCAATTGCAATAAATTAAAAAACTTGTAAATAAAGAAGAAAGGTAGGAAAGAAGAGTATGAAAGAAAACCACAATGCAACATGGCATGAGAATTGAAATTAAAACAAAAGTAGTAAAAGTAAACTTGCAGTAGAAATTAACGCTCGGTGTCCTTGGAGGAGCCGTAGCCAACAAAATAATAGAAATTAAAAGTTGGATCACGAACTTGTGAATAACCTGAAAAGACGCCGGAGCGAGAAGTCCTTCTTGCGTCCCACCGGGCGTGTCAAAAAGAGATGTTGCGCCAAAATCTCCCTGGGCGCACGCTCTGATCGTGGAGAGGGGCATTCCAGTCAATTTGCACAAATTGACAAAGAAATTAATGCGAGCTCAGAGAGCTTGAAATACGATCGAATCAGACGATTTGTGAGATCTAGATGTAAGTCACACCGAAGTGTTTAATACATGCAACCCAGACTTCTTGCAGGGTATAATCAGGTTTCAAACAAGTTTGGAACAAAATAACAACGTATTGTTATTATTGAAAAAGGAAAATTACAAGAGTAAACTCAATCAAGAGATTGAGAGGAATGATGGAGACAAGAGTTTCAAGTAAGTAGACAAGAGTCTTGGAGACAAGAGTCTCAAGTAGACAAGAGTCCAAAAGAAAACAAAATAAAAACTTGCATGAGCAAGGAAAAAAAAGTGTAGCAAGCGTAAAGATTGGAGTGTAGTGTTGTTTGCGTTGAGCAGATTGTTGGTGCTGAGACCTCTTCAACGTTGGTGGTGCTTTTGCTTATATAGCCAAAAATCCCTTCCATCAAGAGATTGTAATTGTCTTCAATGTTCATATAATTGATTGGAAATCCTCATTACCATTCAGATCCACGAAATTAGGAAATCACGATCAATCACTTGATATACACATTAATTATTTCCTTGTGAGTTAAAAGAATTTTCCACAACTTTGATTTGCCTTCACACCGTCTTTGTCAAATTGAAAAGCCAACATGGCTTTTTATCACAGGCACCTTGGTCAAGTTGAAAACAAAATATGGCTTTTTATCATAGCCACCTTGGTCAAATTTAATAATTAGAATTGATTTGGCCAAAGTAGCCAAACGCATGTAAATTTTAAAACCTTACCTAGTTTATTATAAAAAACCATCGTGGCCTTTTACCACGACCATCATGTAGTCTTTTGAAGGATGCCCGAATGTCACGGCCACCATGGCCGAATCCCACGGCCACTATGACCGAATCTCACGGCCACATACTAACCCGAAGCAATTCAAGTCATCCAGGCTGAAGCAAAATTGGAAACCGTCGATGGCCTTCCTTTGATAGCGTGGCTTTAAATGGAAATAGCCAAATACCGTAAAATCACATAGGCCATCTTGGCTTTTGCTGTGTACCATTATGTGGCTGAATCTCACGGCCACCATGGCCGAATCTCACGGCCACAGTCTTTAGTTTTTCTCAAATTTTAATTAATCAAGTAAATATTAATTAAAATTATTTTTAAGTGAAATTGGGCTCAGGGTTAAGCAAAAAGTCTTTTTCTAACCAATGATCAAAGTCTAATGTAATTTTAAGATTGAATCTCAACCTTTGATCTATTAGGACTAACTACTTTTACAAATCTACACCTAATTGTAAATTAGGGTATAAACAATTAGTAGTATACTTAAGAATTAAGATTTTAATATTAATTTAATTTAAATATATTAGGTCACGTGTAAGGCACGTGAAAGGGATGACTAGTAGGTTTAAAAAATGACACTTAACCCCCTTGTGCTTTTCACCCGTTAGCACCCTTTAACATCGTTAGTAAGGTTATTTTTTTCTTGTTTTCTCTTCTCTCCCTCTGTTTGCTGTAACTTCCATGCATCTCTCCCATTCATCGTCCAACATTAGTTTCCTCTTTGGCAGCAAAAGTACAAAATTCAGTCTTGCCTAAATGAAAATTGACTTGAAAATTACATAAGCCAATAGAGATTTCGGTTTTCACCAGTGTCTATTGAACGGTGTTCAATTGTTTGGCTCTTCCTTACATTCATGTCTTGATTAAAAAAGAAGAGAAAAGGAAGAAAAATCTAGAACACGATTGAATAACCCATTGGAAACAAAAACTAATTTGCATATAGATTTCAATATTCATCTTGATTTACAAACCAAAGCCCGACTAGTGACAAGTTTAAGCCATTAATAAATGAAAGTACTATTTTTGATTATTTTCTTCTTGATCTTTTCCAATGGAGATAGCATGGTAATTAGTACCTATAACTGAAGCTAGCTTATTTATATAGTGTTGTATATGAAAAAAATCGATTCACTGGGATCGATTAGATAGTAAAAATTGGAGGTTTTTGAATTTAAAAACAAATAGAGAAGATGGGAGAAATCAATCACCAGAAAAATGAAAAATGAAAGAAAGAGGATAAATTGGAATCAAGAGAGGGGTAAAAGAGATGGTTGTGGGGTGGTGGTGGCCTGTGAATATAATGAGTTCTGTAATTCCCTATGAGACTCGGAGAGTTATTTCATATGTAACAACGACAGGTCTAATTTTATCTTACTAGAACACATGGTGGTTGAGTGTCACTTTTTAAACCTCAAGGGGGTATATTTGATTTGGCTCAAACCACAAGCTATATTTATGTAATTTACCCTATTTATAAAGGAAAAAGCATGCACATGATCTATTGTTTCCCTCTCCCTTTTGTCTTGTAACTGTCGTTGCGTACACATAATTCAATGCAGAATGCATGCTAATAATTCATTCGGTTAATTAGTTTACTAGATATTTATCCCCACGCATTCACGTCGGGTTTTCGGTTTATTATTGAAATCGACTAATTTTAATTCTAAGTAAGTAAAATTTTATTTTATGTAATAGTAAAAGTTAAATGGAAGGAAATATTGTTATAATTCTAATATTCAAATAGTTATCTACTAAAAAAAGGAAATAGAATTTTACTTTTAATATAATTCAATGTTATAAATATTATTTATAAATAAATATTATTTGGAATTCTAAATATATAATAATATATATTGGTTTTCTTCCAACCATCAACTTTTGACAAATATCAGCAGCAGGAGAGGTAAATACTAAGCATATAACAGTTTGGGGATAACTTTAATAGTAAAGTATAGATTAGACTTTATATTAAGTCAATTAAAGAATTAAAAAAAGTGAAAAAAAAAGGCTAGCTATAAAGGATTTGGCAAAATGATCTAATTATAGAAAGGTACCTAAGCATATAGTATGCTACTACTATTCATTAATTGATTGATAGCATACTATATATATATGGGATTGTCCAAAAAAAAAAATAGTAAAGCTTATTATCAGGGACTTGACACCTAAATTGCTTCCGAAAAGAGTCCATGTACTCAATTTTTTTTTTCGCCAGACTCATTACTAAATCTTAAATTGCTTTGGGATTAAACCTTTGTTTTACTGCAGGATTAATTAATACGAGAGGGATAGCTCACGTTAGTGCGTCGAGCATTTTGAAATTTGAATCGTTAAATGTTGCTTTTATATGAAATTCCTTTAGTTTGGTGTAGTTTGGTGTTGTTAACGAGTAGCAAAACTTTTGTAATGTAAAGGAGTATGAAAAGTTGAGTAGCAAATTTTTAATGCAATAAATTAATTGATATGAGCTATGCTCTACATTGAGTAAAATGTAAAGAGGAAGTCTTAGGATGAATTTGATTCTGTTGAATCATTCTAGTAAGTATGCAAAGGCATAAACATTTTTGCTAAAAAAAAAAACCGTATCAAAGTTACATATGCTTAAATTGAAAAGACAAAATCCATAAACATTTACTATAATTTAAAAAGTAAATAACATAAAAACTGAAACTAAAAACATAAAGCTTGGAGATGTGGCTTACTTTCCTTCACTACCCCGGTTGCTTGCTGCTATTACCTAGTAGATTTGCTTTTAACCTGGTGCGACCTTATCGTTCCGTTTTAGTCTTTTCTCACATGATTAATTACTAAAAAATCCTACTAATCCTAAGAGGATGTTTACAAATCATTGGCTTTGTATGTAATTTTAGAATTAGAATGCAATTAATGGTTTTCCCACCATTTTTTCTCTTGTGGTTTTAATGTTTTCCCTTGCCGTTATTGTGCATTCATGATGACAGGTCCTTTGGTTTTAATTTTAATTTTCCATTGCCTTTCACCGGTTCAAATTTCTTCCGGAATATGAAGGGCCTATCATCATGAATGCACAATAATAGTAAGGGAAAACATTAAAATCGGGTACTTAAGGCTAAAACATTAATGCAAGGGAAAAATGGTGGGAAAACTATTAATTGCATTCTAATTGTAAAATTACATACAAAACCAATGAATTGTAAACAACCCTCTTAGGATTAGTAGGATCTTTTAGTAATTAGCCATGTGAGAAAGACTAAAATGGGTCGATAAGGTCGCACCAGGTTAAAAGTTAGAAGGAACGTTTAGTAATTTCACGTGGTTACAAAAATAATATGTAGAATATATACAAGTTGATCGGTCCGCGCTGGCGCGTCAGACATTTTTTGTTATAGATTTTGTTATTATTGTTTTAATACATAGAGGATTTCCTTTCAAAAATTTATAATTTTATTAGTATTTAGTGTATCTGTGAAGTAGTTTGCTAATTAAATGGATATCAATTTTCTATATATAAAACTTATTAAGGATGGTTGAGTTTTATAGCTGTAAATTTCATTTTTTTATATAAAATCGTACCTTGTAATCCATTTCTTATTCTCGGACATTAACCTTTGCTACTTAAAATATCTTCTTTCTTATAAATCTAATTAAATTTTTTCTCTCACTATAGTTTGAGAAAGATGAGAGACGTTTTTAATTTAAAAAAACTCATTAAATTAAAACAAAACCAATTAGTTTGAAGACTTTAATGGGTTTTACAAATAAAATTATAGAAATAGCCAAATTAGGAAGAACAAAAGGAGGACACAAAGTGGGCAAATGGATCTTCCAAAAAAGTTGCAAAAGACCCAAATGAATGGTGAGAAAGGAATTGAGGGTCTTCTTAGTAAATAAATAATACATGATTTGATGGCCAATAAATGCTTTCACATTCAGCTGGTTAAAAACTCTTGCAATTACGAAAAAGGGCTGCAGGAAAACGGAACTGTGAGAAACTAATTGAGGGCCTTCTAAGTAATTAACTAAGTGAGAAAAGACACAAAAGGACAAAAAATGTTCAAACCGAGCCTCCTCATTGATCCTCAGAAGGGGCTTTTAGTAATATCCCTAGGTGTTTCAAATAACATATACAAGTTGATTGGCCCGTGCTGGCGCTACGGGGGTTCTTTTGTTAGAATTGTGATTCATCACCATGCATATATTAAAAGATTTTCTCCGTAAATATATAAGATTTTTTTTGAACATATGATACTTAAAAAGGGATAAAAATCCTCTGCCCTCATTTTTGGTGCCCCATTGTGCCCCATCCACCAAATAATGACACGTGTCCTTTTTCAATTTTTAAGATTCCATTGTCTCAAACATATATGAGTCAAACATGATCTTTATGATCATTTTCCTATGCTTTTAGGGTATTTTATGATTGATTATGCCTCATATTTGATATATTTGTGTTTATAGGTGTTAAAGTGAAGAAAAGTGCAAAATCACCAATTTTGTACCTTTTTAGAGCCTTTTTGGATGATTATTCACACAAATATTTTCCAAGGACATTTTGGATGAAGAATGGAGCCAATATGATCGTGATTGAAGAGCTTGAAGAGTCAATTTTATCATCATACGATTGATTTTCAAGAGTTTGAAGCAAAGGAGCAAAGTTGAATTTCAAGGCAAGAAGATATGTCAAGAAGTGTCATAACACTGGAGTACATGAGTCGCGAGGCAAACCACATGGGGCGCCAAGCAAACCACATGGGCGCCCAGTGCTAGTCGACATGCCACCAGCATCCACATGGCAGCAGGCGACCTGGGGCTTGAGAGCAACGCCCTGGGTGCTCAAGGCATCTACATGGGCGCCCAGGGGGAGTCGGGGGTCAGCCATGCGCGCGCCAAGCATGCCATCATGCGTGTCTTCACCTTGAAGCCTCTTCACTTATTTTCAGATTTGGCGACCTTTCTGTATTTTGGCCATAACTTTTGATCCAGAGCTCCGTTTGAGGCGTATGAGTAGCCGTTGGAAAGCTAACTCCAGGATCTACAACTTTAGTTCGGTCGAAGCCCAGTTTTGCCGTTTTCGTGGACGAAAATGCCCCTGAAGTCAGCGAACAGAAACTGTCTTGGGCCTATTTTGCGGGATTGATCCAATTGAGCCCAAATTCTTATTTGGACTAGCTTGAAGACTTGGAGAATAGCCCAGCACGTCCTTAGGGTTTGTTTAGCTCTAAATTAACCCTAAGCCACCCTCTATAAATACCCTCTTAAATCTAAAACCCTAGCAACCAACCTAGAACAACACACACATCTTCTCTCTAGGTTTGGCGTCAATAGGAAGAAGGGAGGCTGCCGCCGACCTCAAGTATTGTAAATCTCTCATGGATTGCTTGCAATCCATGAGTAGCTAAACTTTTATACTTCTTTTCCTTAGGAACTTTTGATCAATGAATTATTGGTGAGACTTTTGTTCTTAATATTTTGAGTTTTTTCCGTTTGAATACGTTTCTTATCTCTATGCTTCATCTTATGTGTTCATATTTTGATTGATTTGGTGCGCAACATATCTTGAGATTTATGAATGCTATAGTTAGATTCAAGTAGCTTGAGTCAAGCTAAAGTTGGTCCAAGTAACAATTGTAATTCTAGGAGTCCTAGGTTCAATGGGATATCAAACCTTGTTGAAATCTTTAAGCCGAGATGGAAATTGATGTAGGCAAGTTTGGTATTGATTTATCATGCATGTGGATTAATAAAACCTAATGCTTGTTATAGGAAGGGGTGAAACCTAGATCATAACATTAGAGGTTAATTGTCAGCGAGATGCGGATTAATCTTCCTAGCATGTTGGAATTAGCATCACGTCTGTTCCTATACCAATTATTCAAATGGAGTTGTTTAAGATATTAAGAGGATTACTTTGTTTCAATGAAAGTTGATGTCTACGTCTTAGGCTATATACCGATTTGGGGTGATTTATGATTCTTAATTGATAGCAATCTAAGCCAAATTTATGTTTAGTGTCTATGATCCATGATTCATTTGATCAAAGTAATTACCTAAAGGAGAAGAAGTATGTTTTTATTCATTGTTTTTACTAAACTCTATTTTAAATCTTTACTTTAGATTTCTTTTAATTGTTTTCTAGTCTAATTAATCTATTTTGAAAAATCCAAAAATATCTTTTCTAGGTTAGAATTTCTTTTGTAAAATTTAACTTTGATTCGTACCTTCACTGTGGATTCGACCCCTACTTGCCCTAGCTAAGTAGTTATTATCTATTTGTTATTGTTTTGTGGGGAATCATCTTGTGATTTGTTCAACGACCGGTCAATCCCACAGAGAGATAGATTATTATTCTTTTTCCATTCAATTAGCTAAAAATAAAATAAGAAAATTATGAGAGTAAAATCACTAAATTAAATCTAAACAATTAACTAAGAAAGCAATCAAGAAAGTTAAAGAAAAACAATTAATTAAAAGCAGTGAAAAGATTAAGGAAACAATTAAAGAAAACCCCCCAACATAGAATTAGTATCCCTCTTGATATAAATAACATGGATCATTGATATCTAATAATTATGAAAACTTTGAATAGCTTCTTGGATTTAAATCCTAAATTACCTTAATTAGATAAGATTACCGGTCAAAGTTCATCTATCCCTTTTATTCTTTCAGCAATCAATTACTTTTTCAAGGCTTAAAGACCACTTAAGAATAAAGCATTAAGAACAAGTAATTTATAAACAAGCACAACAAGCAATTTCTCGGTCGTTGATTCTTATCTCTCTTGGAAGGAAGGTCAATTCTCATCCAATTGCTACATATAATTAAGCCTGAAGGTCAATTCTCGACTTAATCTAGCTAATGTTAAATCAATTTATCAAGATAGTGTCGACTCCAATCCATCAAAACAAGCAACATAGAATTAAAACAGAGATTTAAGAAATACCCAAATAATTTTCATATATAAGCACAAAATCTCACCATGATATAAGTCAAGAGATCAATTAAATTCTACATTGGAGAAAAGAAAAGGATTACTCACTCATGAATTGAGTGAGCATCCAAAAATAAGAAGAAAAACTTATCTATGGATGAAGAGGAAGAGGGGGGCGGCGGCTCCAAGGCTATCTCCTCCAAATCTTCAAGCAACTCTACAATATTTTCTTATGGGAATAAAATACATAAAAACCTAGAACTAAGATGGCTATTTATAGTGGAAAAATAACCTAAAGACTCCTATTATATTTAGGATATAACTCTAGGACGGTTTAAGGGCTGACTTGGTCTCCAAGTTGGCTTAAAAGTCTTCCTACAACCAAAATCCTTATGAAAATAGGATCCTCAAATTTCCTAGAATCGCATAGCAACTTTGACAGCAATTTCGAACTTGAAACCTGCAGAACTAGGCTTTAGGCTTCAAAAAAAGTTGTAGATCTCGGAGTTAGCTTTCCAACGGCTACTCATGGACCTAAAACGGACATCTGAGCAGAAAGTTATGGCCTTTTTACCGAGATTGCGCTGAATCCTAATCCAAGTAGGACTAGTATCGGGATTTAGTGGAAATTGGATATTTCCTTGGATATATGCGGCACAAATTGGGATTTTAACTCCAATTGTAGGCTTACATGGGCTAAGTATTATCCCATATAAATATCCAAAATTCAAAAGCTTCCGGGCTTCTTCTAGGCTTGGTCTTCAATCCTTTGCAATTAAAGCTCCAATCATCAATTCTTGCTCTTGAAATAATTCTTCAAACACGAACTTTTGAATCTCCAAATCTATATTCAAAATTACTTTACTCATATCTGTGTAAAAGTCATC